>ONZK01003603.1:156737-170152 GCA_900322385.1 Pharnaceum exiguum
TTGAGACATTATTGAGCTGAGTGTTGGTGTAAGTTCAGGTTTGGCTTGATTGAGCTACAAGATTGGCGGATGGCTGCTGTTTGTGTTATAGACTTATCGACCCATTGAGGACACCTCATGCTTTTTATCAGGGCCCTTTGCTTCTCTGTTTATTTCTGGCAACAGATTGAATTCAGTATAGTAAGCTGCAAATGCGTGTCTGAGAGCTTGGCAGACATTAAGCTTTCACATATTTGTTATGTTATGGGACTATTTTCTTCCCCCTGTTTCTTTGACTGATTATGTGTCAACACTGTATGCTTTGTCTGTGATTCTTATCTGCTTCTCTTCATGATGCTGCATGAAAACGAGTGGCACATTGTTGTGATTGGCAGTTTTGCTTTGCTGCTGTGTCCTGAAGGACATGTCTCAGTGACTGCCACATTGTTGATATTGATTCGAACTGGATCTCAGTACAGCCCTATGATCTAATATTATGCGTGGGTTCAATTATTATTTTTGAAGAGTAAAAGAGATGTATTGCTGGAGAATGTTAACCTTTTGTGCTGACAGAATGTAGATCAACCTAGTACTTGTATTATGTACGTTGATTCTGTCTTGCTACCTTTATGCGGGCACCCTTTATCTCTTACTTCAGTTATTGATTATGACGTACTGTGCTGGATCCAATCCTTCATTCATGTGTTTAATATCTGTTTATATTTTATGTGTCTGTCTGAGTGAATATATATTATTTGGTTGGAATTATATAATCATGTTGTTGCCTGATTAAGAGGAATAATATTATTGTATGTTCCAATGAAATGCTTGGTAGTCAATTGAACATTCAGACCATTATTAAGCTAGCTCGGCATCATAATGCTAGATTGGTGACATTATTTGAGATTAGAGAATGGCTTGATTAAGCTAATTGGTTTACCACAAAGGATTGGCAGATGAAGGCTGTTTGTGTTATGTATGAATTTGTGTCGTTACCTTTTATTTTCTATGTTACATTTTTGCAACAAGTTGATAGTAAACGGGAAATGCTGTTGCGATAGCAAAATGGACCTACTTAGCATTCCTGTTTTTGTTACTGCATGAGTTTAATTTCTCACTTGTTTGTTCGGGATTGGATATACACGTCAAAACTGAATGCTTGATCGCGCTGTGGTTCTTATCTGCTACTCCTTATGATGCTGGAGGATGAAATCAAGTTGCACATCATTGTGTTGAGCTGTTTTTGTTTTACCCGGACTAGGGGAATGATTTGCTTTAAAGACATGTTGTATTCAGTTGGTAAGACTTCTGAGATTTATTCCAGAGGTCCCAAGTTCGGGTCTCCTCAGGGCCATTGGAGGTTTTACCGGTCGTTAACAGCAGGGCCCATGGGATTAGTTAGGCAAAGCCTAGATACCCATGTTATCTATAAAAAAAAGTGATTGATTAGGACTGCCTTGGCTTCAATATACTGAAATAAGATAAAAAATAGGAAAGAAACAAAATAATCCGTTTATTTTAGACCCAGATTATTTGTTCGATCTTACATGTAACTTCGGACTAGGATGTGCCGTTTGTATACAACAATGTAATATTAACTTGCTTACGCTTGTTGTACTCCTGACATGCAGTCCACTAGTTACAAGATTTAGAGCCTGTACAGAACAACTTGCTATCGAGTAATGAGTATTGACCTTAGATATTTTGATTTCCTGTGGTTATTTATGATTGAGCCTGTCCTTTCCCTTCCTGTTTAATACTGATTAATGAACTCAACTTGATGAATGGCTATTGCTTTTTATGGATGACTTTTACTTTGATGAATGTATATTGCAGGTGCTACCTCAGCCAAGGAAAATGGCAACATTTACTTCAAGAATAAGTACTTCAAAGAGGCTCTAGTCTACTACTCGAGAAGCATCTCTTGTCTGCCAACAGCTAGTGCATATGCCAACAGAGGTTCTGCCAATCTCCAACTTGGTAAATACCAAGAAGCGGAGATGGACTTCTCGGAGGTTTTAAAGATTGATCAACATTACGTGAAAGTGTATGTACGGCGAGCGATTGTGAGAAAAGAATTGGGGATGTTTTGCAAGGCAAAAGAAGATGTCGAAATGGCCTTGAAACTGGATGGTCAACATCATGAGATTTTGAAGTTGTATTCAGAAATTATTTCCTTGCTTGAAAAGGTAAATACTTTTCCTTGCACTGCATGAGATTAACTGGCCTAGTACTCCATTCCATCTTTTGGCTTTTATTTATTTATTTAGAACCAAGCAATAGTGATCTATATCAATTTGCAAGATTGTATGAACTTCCATTTTGAATAAGGGAGCTCTTAAAATTTTTATGATTATGAAGTACGAAGTAACTTTGTTAATTTGGCCTTTGTGGTCAATCTCATCTTTTATGTGCACGAAGTGTTAAAGCAGAAGAGGCTGAGCTGTGTTGTCTTATCTAGTTTGCCTGTCATGCAATATATGCTTTGACTTTCAGTTCTATCCTTGTATGTGACTGACCATTTTCATAATGAGGCTAATGTTACCCTTCTGATCTTTCTTTCATGGTAACTTCAACATTATTCCACTGCCTTAAATTTCATAATGAGGACATTACAGACTAACATACTCCATACTCCCTATTCCCTAATATGATGAAATGAGGAACTTATAGCAGAGGAGTTTCATAGTCACAAGAACGCAACCGAACTCGATTGGAGTTACCTCAAACGAACAATGGGAAGCTCTGAAAAAATAATAATATATCTAGTAAAATAGCTAGCTGGCCTTAAAAAGTGAAGTGTGCAGGATCGCTAAATAGAAGGATCTGACCTTTGTTTTGCTATGACATGGGATTTCGTTAACTGAAATCAAACTTGCAAAGATGGGATGCTTCTATAGCATTGCGTATATACCTTTATGGTTCCATGAAATATGACGGGTGTATGGAATAACCGAATAAGCTAGGCTGCTCCAGTATACTTCCATGCATATGGTTGGCTTCTTGTGTTTGTCATAACTTTGTTGCAATTTGTTGATGTTTGTATACTTTGGTGACGAACTAATCATATATGCGTTTGATTGTGTTCAAGGACGATAACAAGGGAGTTGTTGTGATATGTAACTTTCGTTTTTTTAATTCTGTACAATATTTTTTCCTTATTCAATGTAGATGATGATCAGCCTTCTGTGTTTTACAAATAATGTTGGTAAAAGTGTTTTGGGCAGTATTCATAACCTTGTTAACCTCTACCTCTATGTCAAACTTACATCTTGTGCTTTTGTGGTTGGAGTAGTGGCGCTTTCTTTTGGTTCTTCGCTCTTCCGTGCTTGTAGGGAAATCAAAATGACCAAAAACTAACTTGCATACTTCTATCTTACAGCCTTGCACGCCCTTAATCAAATTACCTTTGCAGGTTTCTACCTTTCTTTTGTCCGTTTGACCAATTATTGTTATCGTGGGACTAATAAGATCAATTTTTGCATATCATTAAGATCAATTTTTGCATTAGATCAATTTTTGTCTTCATTCTCATGAAAAATGACCTTTAACAATGGGACTAATACAGATTAATCATCTGCTTGCAGCCTGTTTGATGAGATGCAGTTGCAAGGGATGAACATGGTCAGTTTCTTGCACTATTTCAAAGTTACTAGCTATGCTGCGTAAGCCCAGACATTGCTGAAAAATTGAAGCCCTGCGTGATGCTTTGATATGGGCGAGACATTTAGGCTGGAAGAAAGTTGCTTCCGAGACAGACTATCAAAGTTCAGTCTGCGTGGGCCAATATGTAAACAGATTTTCCTGATTTCAGCAAATTATGTTTGATTGTTTGTACTTGATGTTTTCATGTTATCAGTGTTGTCCATGTGAAGTGACTGACTGACTGTATTAGCGTTGATAAGCCGTGAATATTAGCGTTCAGACTTCAAAAGTGAGGTTGGTTATCAACCCTTGTTAAAATACTGATATCCCGTTGGAGGATGCTAACCTCGGCAACCATGAATGAAATTCTAATTTTGAAATAAAAAACAATAAGTTGAAGTCATTGTACTTTCTCATTGAGTGCATGTTTTCTACACTTCCATTGGTTATCAAAAAAATATATCGAGGACACTCAGATGAAGGGTCATTACACAAAGAGTTCAATTCAGTGTTGGTGGGTGGTGACTAGCACTTGATTACAGCAAGCAAAAAATGCCAAAATAATAAAGCAAGCGCAAAAAGCCCCCAAGTCCTAATGTCCAATTTGGAGGCAATAATTTACGCTAGCCTTATTTGGAACTTTGTGATTACTCATTAGCATTAACAGCCAGTGGTGGAGCTAGCAATTACGGAGTAGGATTTATGTCAAGAAAGCATTTTATTTTATTTTATTTTATATAAAAAATGACTTATATTCTGTTTAGTTTACAGTATTTTCTCTTCTATGTTCTTTCGGCTCGTTTGGTAGAGGGGATGAGCATGATTGAGATTATTAGTTGGGATTGGGATTAGTTTATGGGGATTGGGATTAAAGGAGGGAATATAATAATCCCTCGTTTGTTACATGGGATTGGGATTGGGATTAGTTAAAAAAAATCATCCCACTCTAATACTTGCTCCTCCCTGGGATAGAAACAGTGGGATAAGGAGCCAAATAATCCCAATCCTCATCCCTTCTTAATCCCCATCCATGGATTAATAAAACATGGACTAATAATCACAATCCCCTCCCCCTAATCACTCATACCAAACGAGCCGTTTTAGCAATACCAAAACATGGAGTAATAGGGAGAGCAATTCTTTTGAGAAGTAAAAAACATGAAGTCACCGGTAAAAAAAAAAAAACAGGCCCAAAGCTAACCCAGTCATATACTGAAAACGACGGCCCAAAAAGCCAAATGCCCAAATCACAATCCAAGTTGCACAAAAAGGGAAATAAGGATAAAGACACCTGAAAATCTGAAATCAGCAAAACCCCAACCGACCGCCACTATCTTTCCTTAACTCTCAGTCATTTTCATCTTGCCGAAAAATAACCCAATCAACCAAAACCTATGGACAGTGACACTATCTTCCCGGAGGATATTCTCCTCACAATCTTAACCCGTTTGCCAGCAAAAACCCTCCACCGTTTCAAGTGCGTTTCTAAAAAATGGCTTTCTCTCATAACCTCTCCCCATTTCATCAAAGCCTACCTCACTCTCTCTCCTCCGTCATGGATCCTCACTCACCGCCACCCCCGCGCCTTCAGCCCAGACCCAGACCCAGATTCATTCATCTCCATCTCCTCCTCCCTCACTAAACCTCCAAACATAAGTTTCCTAACCATCAAGGGCTTTGACCGTGATTACTTCCACCCTGAAGGGCCACATACCATCCTCGCTTCAAGCAACGGCCTCGTCTTATTATCAACCCCCAATGAACACTACTTCTGGCTCGTCAACCCCGTCACTCATCACCATGCCGTTCTGTCCGGCCCCTCTGATATTAATGATATAACTGAGGTAACTGGTATTTGTATGGCAGCTAAATTCACCCCACCATATGAAGACGTCAGCCTTGTCGTCATTGTCCTCCTGCCACCGAAAAACCCCGTTAAGGATGCACCCGTCTTTCTGATTTATAAGTCGGAAGTTGATGTGTGGGAAGCGAGGAGGTGCCCGAACTTGTGGAAGGCGGACACGTGTTTGGAGGCAGGGGGGGATCTGTTTTGGGTCAAGTTTAGCTATGGGTTGCTGGTGATTGAAAACCCTTTCGGAAAGAATCTCGAGCCGAGGCTTATCCCATTGCCCAAGGGCCACGGGTTGCCACTTGATACACCTGACCTTGAGAAGTCGCGGATAATATACCCAGCAAAGGGGATGGTGCACTACTTTCCATGGGAGGGAGGAGCGCGTAAAGTGTGGAGGTTGACGGATGTGAAGAAAGGTGAGTGGACTGTGCTCTTTAAGGCCAAGGATGGGATTCCTTCTGGGTTGCCTTATAGTGTGAGAGAACTTAGTCTCGCGGCGTTTCACCCGCTAGAGGATGAGATGGTAGTGATGATGAATCATGATAAATCGTTACTCTTGAATTGGAAGGAGAAGAAGGTGTTGGACATTGGTACATGTCCTCCTCCTCCTGCTGAGAACCGCTATATGAGGCCTTATTATTCACTTGTACTCCCTCCGTGGCCTATCCCTCTCCCCAGATGCCTCGGTGAGGAAGCGAGCTTCCTAGGCATTCTCTGTTTATGTTCATGTTCTAATTTATCTTTGATACATTTCTAGTTTTAGTTTTGTTGTTTAAATGTGCTTATTTTGTAGAATTATTGTACCAACGTTATGCTAGCTAAGTAGCTAGCAGTTGATTGTGGCTTACAATTACTGAGTGATACGGATTTGTTTGAGTTTGGATATGGGGTGTCTATGTTAATTTGAATTTGGGTTGATTAAGACATTAGGTTATTTAGTTTTGGTGATTTGTGTTTTGTGAGCTTGTGGACACTTAGCACTTTCTGTTTGATGCCCTGCAGACAAATTCCATTCGGGATTTAGTAAGAATTGTCAATCATCTCTGTATGCTATAGCAGCTGCATTTTCATTTTCATGATGTCGTATTAAAGCAACCTGTAGTATCCAAGCTGGACAACTACCAGCCAAGTCCTAGGAGCAAAGCTAGATATAGACCTTGATCTGATTTTATGTGTCTGTATAAGTTCTCTCGAGGGAAAGGAAATTGGTTTCGTTTTCTGTTTTTGGTTACTTGTGTGACATTAACTATAGTTGCGAATGTTGATCATATTGTTGTTTTTGTACTTCTACTAGTGTCGCTTTAGTGGAGATAAAAAACTGCTTCACCCTTATGGAAGGAACATATTTACCTATTGTGTTTAATACTGATGATTGAGTTGGGTTCTAGCTTCAAAGGTTCAATTGCACCACAACTCTGACATTAGTTATGGCTTCTGATGTTCCTTGCTGGATCAAAACTATAAGATTTTCCCAAAATTTATCTTGGTTTATGTGGACCTTTGTCCGTTTTCAATTCTTCTCTGTCTAGCATCTCCCCCTCCTCCTCCCAGACCCTCTCATGTTCTTTCCTTTTTCTCCTGACCTCCAAACTTGAGTTATTATACTTTTGGTTCTGTTAGGTGGAACTGAGGTCGGATATATTTTGAACAGCATTTATATTGTGTGAATGCACTTTCTGTTGACTGCCACGGGGCAATAAATTCTTGCCTATGCTCATTGCACTCCCAACACAGCCCCCTAGTTACAAGATGTTGGGTCTTGTACAAATCAGCTTGATTGTCGACCTTAAACATTCTGATTCTCTGAGGCATTTGCTGATTATATTAGAGTGTAGTGTATTCGTCCTTAATATATACGTATTTCTTCATGTATCAGTATGTATATATACAGTTAGCTTACAACTGATTGTTTGCTAGAAATCTGTTATGAACCTTAGCTATTGGCGGGAGGAGTTAGTTAGAGTAGTGAGTTAGTTATCATCTTGGTTCTCTCATTTGAGAGACTTATATAATAAGGACCCTCACTGATGTAAACACTCAGATTGGTGAAAATAAATCATTGACATTCTCTCATTTATTCTATCGTCCGCATTCTCTTGTTACTGGACATACCAGTGTAGCATTTTTTTAGGTTCAGTTCATAGAACTTAACTGATTAAGTTTGTCTTTCCCCTTTAGAAATACTGATTTAAGTAATATTTTGATGATTTACTGTTGCTTTGATGAATGTATATGGCAGAAACTACCACTTTCAAGGGTGAAGGCAACTTTCACTTCAAGAAAAAGAACTTCAAAGAAGCTTTAGTCTACTACTCTAGAAGCATTCACTGTTTCCCTACAGCTGCTGCCTATTCCAACAGAGCTGCTGCGCATCTCCAACTTGGTAAATACCAAGAAGCTGAGAGTGATTGCTCAGAGGCGTTGAGACTCGACAATCAGTACTTGAAAGTGTATGTACGTCGAGCTACTGCGAGAAAAGAATTGGGGAAGCTGTTGGAAGCCAAAGAAGATGTAAAGATGGCCTTGAAACTGGATGGTGGTCAGCACGGAGATGTGTTGAAGCTGTCTTCAGAAATTAATTGCTTGCTTGAAAAGGTAATACTTATATCTTACACTTATTGAGGCTAGACTTTGGAAATGGAAAAATGTTAGAATAGTCGTGTTGGCAGTGTACATAACATTGATTGGGCCTTGCTCTTCACTTGTCACACTTGTCCTGTCCAGCTATCCCCCCCTCCCTCAGCTTACTAGAGTTTGATCTTGCCGGCTTTTAGGGTGCAGTTGAGGTTTATGGTGAATAATCAGTATCTGGTGTCGTTTATTTTTGTCATGTATTTGAATGCGCTTTTTTTCGACTATCAGGCGACGACTATTAACTTGCTTACAGTAATCCTACCATAGAGTCTTTTGGTTAGATCTTAGAGGTTAAACCTATGATTTATACTTCTAGCTGTACACTGAATAGTACTACTGTGTACTATACTATGCAAGAACCTAGCCTTGTTAATTGGGATAGTATCTTGGCACTTTTATTTTTGTTTGTGGGATCCTTCTTTGCCTATAATTGTTGCATACTCCATTTATATTCTTGTTTGCGTTTCAGTATACATCTTTTATCTTAAGCATTGTTATGAAGTACAAAGTAACTTTCCTGAATTGGGCGTTGGGATCATAATCTCATTCTTATTTATGTTCAACCAGGGAATATAGAAGAGGATGATGGACTTGCATGCATGTTGACGCTCGATTTGGAAGGAAGGACATTTCTCATCGTTTATCTAGTCTTGGTCTATGTGCTGCATGACATTTTGGGAAGTATCCATGTTCATGTAAATTGTGCTCTGAAGTTTGGAGTTTGGTTGTAGTTATGACACCGTTCATTCCCTTTTGTTTGGCCCTGGCATAGTTGGGGGGATATTTGTTGAAATGGTGAAATCTTGTCGCATATTGGCTGAAGTAATTGCCTATTACTCTTTATGAAGATCTCTGAATCTGTGATAGCCATTGCAGTTTTTGGTAAGCTTCGTCTTTTGTTTCCAGTCATTCTGAAGGATTGTTTGCTTTGAAATTTCAATTATGGAATTGCATGATGTGTTGTCCAATCTCGTCACCTTAAGTAAGTGTCTGCCACTCAGCTTGAATTCAAAACTATCTACAGCAAAGCAGCGTGGCTAATACAAAACTATCTAGTGCCGTACTAAAAAAAAACTATCTTGTGCCCAGAGTCAGAGATGTATTATCAGAAACTACAATAACAAGGGTGTCAGAACTGAAAAGGTTATATGTTCATTAACTGTTTAATTGGATATTATTAACGAATTTTATTTTTATTATTGGAAATGATATTGCTAACGTTTGATTAGGTGTATTGCGTGTATTAACAATTTTGAAATTAACGGGACCAAGAAAAATAACATTGTTGAATTACAAAGAAAATTGTTTAGCGAGTAGATTAATCGGTACTTCAGTAGCCACTAGCCAGCAAAGGTAAGTGAAATAAAATAGTCGGACCTTTTGATGTAAGTCCATCTCTCTAGTAGTACTAAGCCCATTTTTTCCAACCCAACAAGTTCAGCCCCTTCTCTACCCAACAAGCTCAGATATTAGTCCCCCCTTCTCTACTGAGGTCTTTACCCTCTACCTCTAGTCAATTATCTCTCCTCAAACAATCAGTCAGACAGTCGGTGTTAAAAGAGTGAGATAGAAAGAAAGAAAATGAAGCCTCCTCCTCCATTGTCAATCGAAAACCCCAACATCTGTTTCGACAAAAAAGAACAACAATTACCAGATGATATACTATTCAATATCCTCGCTTATTTACCGGCAAAAACAATTCACCGTTTCAAGTGTGTTTCAAAGCACTGGCATTCCCTCATTTGCTCTCCTCACTTCATAACCGCCTACCTCACTCTCTCTCCTCACCTCAACCGAAACCCATCATGGTTTGTCGTGGACTGGGACGCCATCATCCCCACATCCACCGGCCCATACCCAGGCCCAAATATATCTTTCTCCCTCACCCAACCCCCAAACATTACCTACCTTAGAATCTCGGGCCTCCCACGTCACTTAACCCGACCATATGTCCTAAATTCCAGCAACGGCCTCATCCTCTTCGCCACCGAAACCAACCTACTCTTCGTCGCCAACCCACTGACACGTGACTGGGCCGTGCTTCAGGACCCCACTAGCAGAGAAATTATAAACTTAACTTGCGTGGCTCTCTCAGCAAAACTCAACAAACTTGTCATCATCGATCTCCAAGCCCCAAAGGACCCCACTACGGAAGCAGCAACCATGCTTGTATTTACCTCCGACAGCGGGCAGTGGGATACCCGGGCAGCTTACTACCGGGCAGGCAGTCAGGCATGGGAGGACATGTGGCAGGTAGACGGGTGTGTGGAAGCCAACGGGAGGATATTCTGGATGCACTTAAGCGGTGGACTTGTCGTCCTCGACGACCCTTTTGGAGAGAGAATGGAATTACGGTTTATCCCTCTGCCGGAAGTGGCTATAATACCCTTTGGGACATCCCAAAACAAAGAGTTGATGAAATCGCAGTGCGTATACCCGGTGGACGGATCTGTGCAGATTTATGTGGCAAAGGGAGAAGAAAACTATGTGTGGAGGTTGACAGATGTGGAGAATGGGGTGTGGAGTTTATTGTATAAGACAAGTGTTGAGATTTCCGCACCCTTAAAGTGGCGTAAAGGTTTGGGAGTTGATTTCAATATTGTGGCTATGAGCCCGGTGGATGCTGAGTTGGTAGTGATGACTTATAAGGAAAAGACTTTGCTGGTCAATTGTAGAAAGGGGATGGTTTTGGATGTTGGAAAGCGGCGGGGGAAGTTTGTGAAGGGTGAGGAGGTGAAAAGTTATTATGGTGTTTTCCTCCCTGTTTGGCCTACGCCTATCCCTTTGTCTTTGGGTGAGGTTTTTTATTACTCCCTCTTTGTTTTAGTTTACATTGGCGTTCATTATTGAAATATTATCACTAGCTTTAGGTGAGTAAGGACCAAATCAAAATGGCTAAATCACCTTTCAACACTTCTTATTGTTACTGAAATTGCTGGAAGTCAATATTTCAATGCGACAATGCATCAATGGAAATAACCTCCCTGCAAATTCTGAAATAGGGGAAATGTTGAGTACATCCATGCCCCCATATGGGATTGATCTCGGTTGATGTTGTTGTTGTTTTATTTTACATTGTTATTAGTAATATTTTGCTAATTCTTAGTTGGCAGATGTGGAATTTTTGGTTGGTTTGACCATGTTTAGGACTTGGGAGTTAGGAGATTTATCTTGTGATTTGTGATTATTGTTCCTTGCGTGGATTATTACAAAATTGAAGTTCAAATGAAATAGTAGCTCTTAATTGATCATTCATTAGCTAGGTTGTCGCTTCAGGATTTGTTTGAGAGCTTGGTTGGATTAGGAGTTTCGGTGTGAGTCTGGGTTTGGCTTGATTGAAGGATGATTGGTGGATGGCCATTGTTTGTGTTATCGATCCAAATGTGAGCGCTATATTCTTTATCACGGCGCTTTACCTTTTGCAAGTGATGTTCTGAGATCTCAGTGGACATCCTACCGTTCCCATACTTGTTAGTTGTGACTTCACGGGACAATTTCTCTCCCCCGTTTCTTTGGAATCGACTATGTAGCGAAAGTTTGTATGCTTTATGGTCTGTGCTACTCCTTATGATGTTGTGCTATTCCTTATGATGTTGTTCTTCTCCTTATGATGCTAGGATGAATTCAAGCTGCAGGTTGTAGTGTTTGGTAGTTTTGATGACGCGATCAAGGGACGTGTTTTATTTTGCTGCTGTGTCCTGAAAAATGTGTCCCATTGACTGTTGTGTTGGTTATATTGATTTGAACTTGCTCTAGATACAGCTTCATCGCCCCGTGGTCTGAAATTGTACCTGGGTTGGGTTCATTTATACTCCTGGTGTCATGCATTTTGATTAACATTGTTTGTGATTATGCTTTTCCCCACGCACTGTGTTTTCTGTTGCAGCCTCTTTGATTCCCATTTAGAGAACATTAACTTGCTGCCTATGCTTATTATACTCCCAGTATAGATTCCATTAGATACTAGATCGGTAGATCCAAAACTCATCTGCTCTCCAGAAGAAACTCCCTGATTGACCCTAGATATCTTAAGTTTCTGAGACTTATCTTTATTCATTCTTTTCATCTGAATGAGTGTTCCTTGGATGAATGGAAATTGTAGGCGCTACCTCAGCCAAATTACTAGGCAACATGTACTTTCAGAAAGACAAATTAAAAGAGGCTATATTCCATTACTCAAGAAGTATCTACCGTTTACCAACAGCTGCTTCCTATGCCAATAGAGCTGCTGCATATCTTAAACTTGGAAAATACCAAAAAGCAGAGAATGACTGCACAGAGGCCATCAAACTTGATGACCAGTACTTCAAGGTATATGTACACCGAGCTCATGCAAGGAAGAAACTGGGGAAGCTTTTGGAGGCCAAACAAGATGCCCAAATTGCCTTGAAGCTGCATCCTGCACATCAAGAAACCATGGCGTTGTATGAAGAAATCAATTGTTTACTTGAGAAGGTAAAACCTGTTTCTGGTCTTAAATTGATGTATTCGACAAACTGATTTTATGTTGCAAGGATGTTTCTTACCTTTGGATGGTATTTTTGCAGTAGTCATCTATAAATAATGATCCAGTACAGAACGCAACTTCTATCCTAAAGCTTTATTATAAAGTAGTACAAATTACAAAGCAACTTTTCTGAATCCTTGGATCATGTTCTCATCTTTATATGAAACAGGGAATATAGAAGATTATGATGGACTGGCTTCGGTTTGGAGGAAGGGCGTTTCGTATGAGTCTTAAATATGTCAACTAATTTTGGAAGGACATGTGTAACCTCGGTTCTATTGTGCTCTGAACTTTATACTGTTGCTGTTGTTATGACTGTCCAATTGCTTTAATTTGCTGGAAGGATATGTTCTTGAAATTGTTATGACTGAACTTCATATCTCTGGTTATCTGCATTTGCAATTTGCGCGATGAGTTTATCTGTTTACGAGGTTCTATTTTCAGTCTCTTCTCTACGCCTCCTATTCATATGAACTTGGTCCACGTTTCCCCCCAACATTTTGTTTGTGGTCATGGGTAGGATTGTTTGCTACATAATTTAATCAATGTAATTACGCCTTTCTTCCTATTAGAACATTTTACAGAATAACATACCCTCTATTTTTATAAGCAAAATGAGGAGCTTTTGGGTTTCATAGCCAACTCAACCCAATTGAACTCTGTTGGAGTTGCCCCAAACTTGTATCTCTAAGTCTTCTGTGCACCGGGTGTATATATACACCCTGTGCCACGTCATCGTTTATATATGACTAATGAACATTTTTATGTGACTAATGACTAATGGACATTTTTATGTGA
>ONZK01003605.1:2446-13314 GCA_900322385.1 Pharnaceum exiguum
TAGTAAAATGGCTTGAAATGCTTAGTAAATTTGAAACCACATACATTAAAAACTTAAATTAATCAGTTTGGTTGAAAATTAAAGAAAGTATGCAATAATATATTTCTGGGCGGATTATACAAATGGATAATTATAAGAAAATTCCATATACACTTTTTTTTTTGGTTGAGAAGTTAGAATGTTCATCTATTTATTTTTTTAGAATGTACATATTTTTAATGTTTGAATAAGGACAAATATATCACAGACTAGACTTGTTAATATTTTCTGGGGTTTTTGTTTTGGATTTATTAAATTGTTTAAGAAGACAAAAATGTCAGATTTCAATAAATAAAAATCAACACCCATTCGTTGATTGTGAAACTGGCAACCATTGGCTTACTGGGAAAGATATTTAAAATCCTTAATTTGATTGTTCTTTCCTTATTGTTTTTTTCTTTTAATGGCAAGTTTCAACCTTTACTCATATTTTCATTTTAGTCCTCTTCCTGTTTTCTTTATAAGAACTTCATGTTTTATGTTTTCATTTTTAGTACCTCTATTTTGGCACAAATAATCACAAAAATTACAAATGTATCACGCTGAGACAAGTTTTCATGTCTCAACGTTGAGACCTTTACATAAATAAACACTATAATAAACGTTTACATATTCTTGATACGTGCAAGAGTCATCAATGATATATACATAAATAGTACTACTACATGAATAATGTGTCAATGCGATATTGACTTCAACGGGTTGACTTATTCGGTGATGAGGCAGCAGGCCACTGCACACATCAGTACATCACACACATGGAGGAGGTTAGAGTTCATTTGATTATGCGTTCTATTACTAACTAAATAGTCCAGGGTACTTGTTAATGTGTGTGTTTAGTGGGACAAGAGATGTCACAACACTAGAGAGATTCCAACCTAAAACCAATTGATTATAGGTGTTGGGGCTCCCTAGACTATAAACAACTCAAGGCTTTGTCATTTGATCAATGTGGGATAAAGTCCCTTATATCTCAACAGTACTACCAACGTAGAGTTAGTTAAACACTTTTATATAATTTAATTGAAGTCTCGAGTTTGAGTCTCATCATTTGTAAAATTTTTCATTGGGAGAGTCACCCGCCACAACAAGGTGGCCATTCATGTGTATCCCATCTTGGTTTAACCATAGATTCGTAATCCTGTTCACTTGGAGTGGAGGGGGATGGTGAAATTATATTCTCCAACAAATGCTCCTGGTGTGTTTCGAATCCTGGTCTGCAGTGTGGAAATTAGGGGCGAAACCTTCTAACCAAGCTAAACTTAAATTTGTTTTTTTATAGATAAGAAGACGGACCACCCATGAATATCCCATCTCGGCCTTAACCAAGTCGGGTTCGAATGTAGTCGATATAAAGCTTGGATGAATCCGACAGACAATTAAAAAAAAACCGAGTACTAATCGACTTTTATTACTTAACCGGAATGGAATAACATTTGTCCTTGTTGGTGCTGTCACATAATCTCGCTCCCATCTTTGTTCTATTGCTAAGTACTCAAGCCGTCACCTTCCTCAATCATTAATAATGTCAATTATATAATTTCAAGATATAATAAAGAACGTCATCCAAATATTGCAACGTGTAATGTCGTATTGACTGTAATCTTTCGACACAATCGTGGGTTTGTCCCAATGAGAAACCTCCAACACTTGACCAAAAGTGAGGACTAAGCAATTCTGCCCCTTAGAAAAAAAAAAAGAGGGCATGTTCATGTGGAAGGTTAATTTTGGTGCTGCAGAGTGTAGATGCGTTGCCTCATCCATCAATTTTGTTGGTCCCATAATGTTCGTCGAAATTTATGTACGTTTTTTGTTTCCGACAAGCAAAGCCGCGCTCCCCCCCTCCCCCCTCGATCTCCATTTATTCCACCTTAGGCTGGTAGTGGACTACTAGGATAGTGGTATCGGTGGAGAGAAAATTTTGTCTAACCCCTCTTCATATGTATATGAGACTGGATGAGAAGGTTTATTAATGAATATCCGACGTGTCATTAATACTCAATTTCATATATGAAACGAGCTCACATAATTTTTTTGTGATTGGTGGATCCTAATGTCTCTAGAAGAAGTAAGGCACTCTAAGACTTATTCTTCCTACATTCTTAATTACCTTTATATAATGAGTTTATATATTTCACTCATAATATAACCATAATCATGCTGAGTTTAAGTCATTGTTAAAGAACTCGTCGGGTAATATTCAACAAGTAGTTTGTGTGAATGATTTGACACTTCTATTCCTTAAACAAGGTCTCGAATTCGAGCCTTATGAAACTAATAGATGTGAGTACTCTATCCCTTAGTGATGGTGCAAATAATAAGACTTAAATAAAAAAAAGGACATATCGAGCAGATAATATTATATTGAAGGTCAAATTATTTTAAATAGACTTGTAATAGACAATTCAGTAGTCAATGAAAGTCAATGGATCATTTAAACCCAAAGACTAAGATAAAATGTCTTAGCAGCCAATACTTATGAGCCAACATAGACTCGAGCTGAAATGAGAAAATATATAGATTTTTCATAGGTAACACCTCATTATTAAAGTGTCCTCGAATTATAAGCCTATATATACCCCATAATTTGATAACCAAAACATGCCAATTCATTCTATTCCACACTAAAGATTGTTTAATTCATATGTAGTGTTATCGTTTAGATTTTTACAGTTAACTTCAATTCAACTTCAGTCATAATAAGTTATTTTTTTTGGTTTAGTTACGTTTCAGTTTGAACTTTTATAGACGAATTGGAAACACTTTCACTAAGCTTTACATTGAGTTATCACCTCACTAATTCTCATCATGACAATCTCTTCTCTCTTAGAGGCTAAGTTAGGCATCACAGGGGTTCCCCGGACTCCACTCCCACGACTAAGTTTGCTTGCTAGTGTGCAAGTTACTCCTAGAGGTCGAGGAAGAAGGTAGACGGTTCGTGACTAATTGTCGAGACCTCGAGCTTATCTCTCAAGTCGTCTAGCCTCGGAGGTATTTTAGGACATCTCTTCTACTCTAAGTTCGCTTCGACTCTTTGAGATTAAAGGTTTATTTTGTTCGTTTGTAAGTATTTGAGCTTAAACTGAATTCAACTGAAAAAACTTTAGAAAACTGAACTGAAATGAAAACTAACATTAGAGGGAAACTCAAGACCAACTAACACAAGTACTAAAGCCCAACTGCCTTAATCCTTCGTTCATTTCACCCAACAGAGGTTGGGCTTGATGACGAGATATCTATATTTTGTCATATACGTTATGGCCCTTATAATTATAGGTCTGAGCCCACTCCTATTAAAGAGAACGATCTCACGCTCATTAGATAGTTTTCTTCGGGCAGGTTGATTGTACAGTATTATCACCACTAGGACCAGCCCACTTTGCAGGGTAAAATTTGTTTTCAAACTTTCCACTGTTGCTTATTCATTACCAAACTTTGGGGATTAGTACAATTATTTCACAAAAATGTGAAAAACATGCACATATGGTACATAATAGTAACAATATCGTAGGGTAATGCATATCCGTAGTTGTCATGAATTCTTAATTTCACAAGGCCGATGAAATGAAAACGGAGGATCCGGATTTAGCACTCAGGTTGTCCTGAGCATCAGTAAGCAAACCACTAAGCTCCTTGACAAATATTTCCATTGCCGGGCCTGGCAAGCACACGGGCACCAGAATTCCCTTCTCCCCATTGTTATTCTTAAAAGGAATCAAGAAGCTAGCCACACCAGGTATTGCCCCGACGCCACCCTTAGCAGGACCGCCATATGCAGGCAGCCCCCACCCAAAGTCTAGCTCGTAGAACCCGGCACGAGTGACATCTGACACCAAGAATGCCCGGACCACGGTGAAGTGTGGCCTACCCTTGATGACCATAAGGTCAGCTAGAGACCGCATGTATTCTGGGGTTATGTTTGCCTTAGCTTCTTTCACAAGCCCCAAGGCGTAGCCTAAAGGGTTTTGGCTAAGCTTTTCAGCTGTCGATAAGGCCACTGGGAAGGCAAAGGCATTGCCATAGTACCCTGTTGGTAGAGGTGGCTCGATTGTGGGGCGAGCATTGACAATGCAGATGATCCTGACCACTTCCTCCGGGCTCGGTTGTAAGGCAATGGTGCGGCATCTCCATAGACAAGCCGTGAGGACCTCGAATGTGCTTGATGACTTAAGGTGTGGCGGGACTAAGCGTCTAAGGCTTGCTATCTCGGAGGGTCCTGTCAAGAAATATATGGTATATCCGTTAATTAATCACATGTGTAAAATTGATAACATGTGTAAAATTCATTGTCTTTCATAGAATCGGATAAATGAGTGCAATTTTTTTACCATATGGTGTACAATGTGACATCCTGTGTATCACTTACTCTCGACTATAAGTGATTTGCTAACGCAATTTATTTTTAATGCATTAACAAATCAGAAATGGCCCAATTTAAATTGGCACACAAAAGATATACCATTAAATGGGATATCAAAGCCCCATTGACGTATTCCACCCTAGCAATGAAGTAATCCGTATCAGTACTCAACATCAACCTAGTTGGCAAATACGAATATTCAATAAATATTTTCAGGCATGCCAAAAACGAGACAAAAATTCTAATTCGCATTTAGTTCGAAAACGATTTATCAGGCGAGCACACGACTTAGCACAACCACATAACTCTAAACGTACAAAATGTTTTTCACTTGTTTGTGTGGTTTGTATGATGTGAAGTTTTGAACAGCTTAGACCATGTTTTTCACTTGTTTGGTTTGTATGATTTAAACAGATTCGATCAGACTGCCAAAACATAACGCAACCTAAAGATCAACCTAAACCGGATTTGATTTTTTGGGTTTCCAGAGATTTCGATCCAAAATTGAAAATGACCCAATCCAAATTAATTGGTAAAATTCTGAATTCTGAGTTAGTAACTTAGGATCATCGAGAACCTGATTAGATTAACTCCAAAAGTAAAATGCGACATACGGAGTACTAGAACATAAATACGAGTATCATACTTTGTGTTAGTTGTTTGATAGCAAGACATACCAAAGAAAAAGGACTTGTGGACCATGTCATCAAGAGGAATGATGGTCCCGTTAGTGTCGGGCACCTCATCGTATTCACGGTGGATGCACGAGACCCGGGGAGGGTCACGAGCGCAGAGGAGGTTGCGCTCCCAAACGGGCTCTACGGAGAGAGATTGGACTCCACGAGCTAGTTCCGCCACTGCGTTCATGAATTGAACTAGACCTGATGCATCAGCCATCGTATGGTTCAAGCGCAGTGCAAATATGAAGCCTCCACACTTGAGCCTTGTCACCTGTTAATAATTCATAACCACTTAAACATTTGTCCTTTGCCAAATTGCACACATAAGTACTAGCCTAGCCAACCATATACTTCTCACTTCGTATCAAATATCAAATTCAACCTAGTGCAAAGCATGTATAACCAAATTGAGATGGGTGTATAAAGTTATAAACCTTCCCTTCTATCATAAACCAACCAAGTCTTTCAAAACTTACTGAAGCTAGCATTGTACTTGAAGGTATAAGATAGATTTATTCATTCATAAATGAAATATCATGGCTTGCAAATTAATTGGGTGGGGACTTGCAGATCGAACGATTATTTCCTGAACTAGATCAGGATAAGGCAAGTTATTGCTCCTGTATTGATGTGTGTACGTTGGATCAACACACTCACACTCCTCAGTGTATTTGCTATGACTGATATGTTACGCGGCGCAACTTGATTAGATTTTCAACGAGTGATGTTATTAAAATCTTGAACGAAGATCTATCTCCTAGCTTCTTCTAGCTAACAGAACATTTATTGCAGTAAAATAACTTCTTACGAGTATGATTTTGAGAAATCATGTTAGGCTAACTAGCTAACATTAGGTACAGAAGAGATCGACCTACTGTACGTAAGTACCTGAATGAGAAGCAAAGGGGCGTCAAGCACAGAACCAAAACCAGGCACATCATAGAGCAACTCTTCCAAGCAAGGGAAAGGAGGCTGTAAGGCCTCACCAAACTCATCAATAGTAACATCAGCATCAGCCTCAATGAACATGACCCCTTCTGCATTACACTCTACCACTAGCTTCCTCCCCTCTTTCTCCCTCAACCGCCCCGCGAAAGGGTAGTAGGACACCAATGCCTTCGATATTGCCTCTTTGATCACCTTAGCCGGGTCTTGGCCCCTATGGGAAGCCTGCAGATACTGCTCGTTGTTACGGTAGAATTGCATAACCGGGATTTGGAACCTAAGCCCTTCTTGATCATCAATGTCTGAGAGCTCCTTGAACTCATTTGGTGTAGGGCTAGCAGGGCGTACTAGCTCTGGTACACCCCTTGTCACGTTGAACACTAGTGAGGTTTTGGTACCCGTTGCTTCTGCCATTTTCTTCTCTTTTTCTTAGGATTTAATTTGTTTGGTTTGTGGGGGTCTTACGTACCGTCTTATATAATTGAGGGGGTACACTTATACGATCGACCACTACAATTATTGCGTATTTTGGACTTTTGGTTTCTCGACTGACCATGTAAGTTGTAACACAATTTATATAGGATTGGGAAAAGCCGGTAAGGTGGCATTAATTCCAGATTAGAGCATTACAAAGAGAGTGGAATAAAACAGGAGAACATTTACTTTAAAAGCTACAGGAAAGTGACCATGCAAATACGATGACAAAAACCCAACTATTACAGAGAAGGGACCAGAGACTACCAATTCACACTAGTAAGAAAAAGGCTTAATTTAGACTATCTTCATCATGTTGGATATTTTGTGAGTGTTGAGACTTGAGAGTGAAGTGGGAAGAAAAACAGCTGGTAATTTACGTTTATGTTCAGGTAATTCTACCAAATCCAGATTTGTCAGTACTCCCTATTTAACAAAAAAAAACAGATTTCTTTGTAGTGGGCTGGTGGTGCTATACCACAGCGGGCCTGGCTTACTTTAGTGTCGACTTTCACAACTGAAACCCATAAGTCATAAGTTAATCAAGTCCACTAATTAATTGATGACATCAAGCATAGACTTAAGTCCAAAAAAGTCCTTTTACTTGGAACTTGGAAACAACATTTCTTGGTAATTTCATCTGTAAGGCAAACATGAGGGAAAAATCTTCTCTAACCCTCCGCGTTAATAACCCACCAATTTTTCTCTCTATCTCTTTCTAAAATTTAAGAGGGCCAATTTGTTGATTTTAGTGAGAGAAGCCACATTTACACTACCGGATTTCCGACCAACCGGGTCACTCTAGTATTCTCCAACATGGAGAGGGCTATTGCTTTCTCATTCATTATTAGCACAAACTTATAACGTTCAATGTTAGAAATGTACTCTTTCTCATCCATTATTAGCACAAACTTACCGAGTCTGGCTTTTCTCTTTTGCCCTTCAAATGACAAATATATACAGCACTAGAAATTTATTCGGTTCACAGGTAAACCAAACATGGCTTCACCAAGACTTATTCGGTCATTTAATACAACATTCATCAGATAGAGGATGATCATCTCAAATTACCATTTTTTGATGGAGCTAAAAACTTAGACTTTCAATTCCAATTCTTGTTGTAAAAGCTCTCTGAACAGTATTGTTAGGGTATTCGAACTTATCACTACAGTAGTAGCTAGCCAATTATCTTTTTTGTTGTATGAATATCCCCTTCCACGTAAACCAATATATGTGGACAGAGTCACATATTTGATGTGTCTAGGAGGGCGTGCCAGATTTCAGATTTGACTATTGATGTATGAAGTGCCTGTATAAATTGCCGGTTTGAAGAAAAGGAATACTCCTGGAATGCACTGTACCTGTACGCAGTCCAGCTTTGATGTCCCAATTTGTGTACTACTCCAATTTCAGCCTTTTGTGATTTGTTAATTTATTTTTTTAATGAAATAATAAACTATGAACGGTTGAAATTGAGGTGTTATACGGATTGGTACACCAAAGTCGGGCTGGTACGGACTTTGTCCTGTACGTATCCTGTATGATTGTCTGATTGGTCTATTTTCCTGTGGTTTCTCTGAAGTCTCGATAGTGTTTCTACTTCTCAGTTCTCACGGACCCAGACTCTGTCAATCAAAGACTTGGGCATGGCAATATATGGTTGCATTCCCAAGTCTTAAATTGACAGAGGCTAAACAAACATTAAAGAGTCATAAAAAAAATTAGGTACAAATTTTTCCTCAAAATAAAATTTTAAAAAATAAGGTAAAAATTTAAGAAAGTCGGGCACTCGGGCAGTTGGACTTTTTGATTTTTAACAACAATAAATTTAATATGCAAAGATTACCAATAGTTAGCTTTCAAAATAGAAAATAAATAAATATTTATATTTAAGTTGTGTTTTATTCATCTATAATGTTATATTTCAGTATTTTCAATTTTTTCGGCGTTATTTCAATTATGTTAAGTTTTAGTTATGATTTTAACTATATTCAAAAAAATTCAGCTCAGTTCAGCACCCTTGGTTCATCGGAAAACTAGTCAAAGCAGCCCTTTGATTGCCGATTAGTTACTGCAAAAAAGTTGGACATCGAAATATCACAACACTCACTATAACTTGTCTTCATGATGAATTATATGAAGTCACTGTCATAACTTCATCAGCGCACCAGAATGCTACACTTTGATAAGGGCACAAAGATAGGGAGCACTTGCCCCGACAAGTCTGCAAAACCGACTTTTCACGATGTGGCTCAAATTGATTTCATTATCCTTTGGGAGGTTGAGAGCAAAAACATAAACAGCATTTATTTTGTATGAATAAATGCGGGCATTTGGATCTTCCCCGAAGCAAGACCAGCTACATTGGCAAAACTACATAGTAGATTCAATTCAAGACAGCTAACATTGACAATACATAGTTCAAAGATGAAATACAGTAGAAGCACTAGTATACTACATCCAAACAGGAATTTCATTTGAGTTGCAATGCAGCTCAAAGAAGGCTTTATCAGACTGCATAATAATTGCAAATGCACAAAATTGAAGCCATGAGATCCACAGACAGTGCAACAGAGCCAAGCTAGTAAAGCAAAAGAACAATTAGTTATCTCTCTTTTCCACAGGTGTTTCGTACTCATCATCATCGTCGTCATCCTCGTCATCATCAACATCCACATCATCATATATGCTAGGGCGACGGAAATTGGCTAAATCACCTGTCGAGTCTTCATCAGCAAAGAAATCCTGCCCAAGTTTAGTGTCACGATGTTTCACAAGGAGCCACCGCAATAACCTGTCCTCTTTGTTAAGATAGTGGAGCTCCTTGTTAATATTGGGTGTTGCCATCATTGTCATCTGCATCAGTTGCCCCTGCACATGCATAAACAAGCAAGCTTAGACATAAAATGAGTTTGCAGTATGGACAACAACTAGACGAATAAATGAGTACCATTCTGCAGCATTGTTATTCCTATAGCAATAATGCAAGAGATGTCCTGGACTAAACAATAATTGATTAAAAGACAGCCGTACCATTTTTCAAAATCCAAACCTTTCAGTTGTAAGAGCGATGAAATACAAAATACACCAAACTCCACACACCACAAACTTATTCTATATCTGGATAAAACACTATGCCTTAAAACTCCACAAGTAGAATGACATCAATTGTACGAGACTAATTTGCGAGTTTGCAACCTACACTATCACCCCCTCCCCCAATGGGCGAAAAAAGAACAAACAAAAAGAGATACGAAAGACGTAAAAATGTCGGTGCTAGCATCAATTATTATAAAGCCTACCTACAACACTTATGCCTCAAAACTAAACTAACAATAGTAAACCTACAAAACACTAATAAGCTGTCTTTAAGGAAAGCACACCAAAGTCACACCCAATTCAACACATTAAGGCTTTTCCAGGAAAAGAAAATCTACACATGTTATGTATAAACATTGTGGATCCACCATTACACATTACATTAAAAAATGTGATATACTCACTGCCATTTTGGTCTTTTGGCACCCACTTTCTTACAGATTTACGCATAAACAAAGAGTTCGGAAACGTGAGGAATTATATGCAAAACACTCAAAAGCCTTAAAGGTAGAACAGAAGGATAAGTACATTATTGTGAAGTAGAAGCTGAAACAAAATCAAGGTAGACGTGACTTTCGGAAATATGTGCCACTCTGATTATTATGTCATAGCATCTTTCTTCTATTCCTCCTGTGATCCTATCTATCTTGCTTCATTTCGTTATAACTCTTAGTTGGATTACAAATGGTCCATCTGAGTCAACCAAAAATTTACAAATTCAGGCTACATTGCAGTTGTACTAGGACATTTTATGCTAACTTAAAGGGCCATTAATTTGCTCTTATTTCTTTTGTTATTTTGACAATTTTGTCCTTTGATTGTGGCCTAAATCACTTTTGTTTTGCAACTTGAAAAAGATACGGAAACGTTCTAAAAAAAAAAAGAAGATACGGAAACAAAAGCTCACATTTGGAGTCTGAAGAAAAAGATCACAGAGAGATTTCCAAAGAGTATTCAACCATATGCACCATAAACTAGATTTACGATCTTCTTCCCCAATGCCTTAGTCCCAAAAGCTGGATTTAGAAGGATATATAAAAATAATATCATGGCTATAGCGTATACACTAAAAACAGCAGCGTATCACAATGCTGGATTGAATTAGAACAGTAGATGGGTGATGCCAAGTAACAGCCAAGCTGAAAAATTCAGATTGTTTATTAAAATAACATTTTTCAAAAAGCTTCAATAGTCCAATGCATTCATTCAGTGGTTAACGACTGGTTTGTAAGCTTTGGTAATGGAAAATTAATGAACATTTCTCAAAAAGA
>ONZK01003605.1:20048-37016 GCA_900322385.1 Pharnaceum exiguum
ATTAAAACATTTGGTATGGTATAGACTGTTATGATTTTCAAAACTGACAACAGAAATTTGGAAACCACTTTTTCTGGTTTCCAAAAATTGGTTTTTAGTTTCGAAAAAAACTGAAAATTGAAAACTGAAAACGATCCCAAACAGCACCTTAGTGATTTTGATTTCATATAAACACTTACCATCCAGATAATTAGCTTCCTCTACTTTACTCTTATGTAACGGTTGGTACCATGCTTTGACCAGAAGTCTTTCAAATCCACTGGTAAAGCTAAATCGTACCCTTCTGACGCCAAACGACAGAGCAACTTTGAGAAGACACTGCCAGTCATTTTTCGGCCGCATATACGATAGCCCTTGTTCGGTGCAGGTGGGAGAGGGTATGCCGACAAGGTGGGTGTGCAACAAGATGACTGCCAACCCCCCTTTCCCCACTTGTAACAATTTCTGAAAACTCCAGTACAGGAGCATCCAGGTACTGGCATAATAGATCCGTCAAAATCAACTCGGTTCACGCCTGGATTTTCATTGTCCCAATCACCCTTTAACTTCAACTGATCGGGAGCTGAGTGACTCTTCAGTTCATTCCACGCCTTTTTCTCTCGTCTTGGATTCACTGCATAAATATTAGCTCATGATTAGCTTGTAAATGAAGTAATCAGTCACTAGGTCAAGTGGTTAGTGGGTTTGTTGAAGTTACTTAAACGTCGGGTGTTTATAGCCTATGAATAGTTAGAGGGTGCGGGCTTCATCTAGCACTGACTCTCCTTTAAGAAGTTCAATGACCTATGGACTATAGCCATGAAACTCAATACTGATGTACCTGTACATGCCTTTGAAATCTTTGTCCTCTTTGCATCAGGTGACTTGTTACGGTCAGATTGGACCGCCGCACAGAGTGCGTCAAGTAATTGCATATCACTGTTATAGTAAGGAGAGTTAGCTCTGTGCATTTGATTCCAGGGGTGGTGAGCCAGACTCTTGAATTCAGGTTTAATATCCAACTCAGTATACTGGTTGATGGACTCTTGAAGAGCACTAAGAGCCTCATTTCTTTTAAGCACAGCGTCATTTCGTTCTTTGATAGCCAAATTTCTTTGCGAAATTGCAATTTCTCTCTCCTCCAAGGCTTTTCTCCTTTCTATCAGTGCCTTGTTCCTTTCCTCAACAGCAGCATCCCTCTCAGCTATGATGTTCAAGAATGCTTTGTTCAAATTCAAGACATTGCGCTCCCTCATCTGGGTTTGATTCATCATTATGCAATGGAATAATGACGCAAACAGATACATGTTCATACAATTACTACAATGGGAAGTCAAAAGACATGAAATAGCAAATGGTAGGATCACTCACCGGAGACGGAGAGCAGTCTTCCATAAGATTACCAAACAAACGTTTCTCACTGCCGCGTTGACCGCCAAAATCCATAGCATGTTAGAGCGAGCAACTAACTACAGAATTTTGCTTTGCGAAACCAATGACTTCACTATTCAGAACATAGGTATATCATGCAGTTGGATACAGTTCCTCTATCTGACAAGAAGAAGGTATCAGCAGAACAACAATATATAGCACATGAAAGAAGAATTAAGCCATTCAAAGGGCTAACTGAATGGGCATGTTTAAGGGCTCAACAGCATACAGGATTACCATTTACATTGGTCATTATCCCTATAGATGCTCAAGCAATAATTATCATTATATTCCAAGAGAAACAGAATTACCACATTTTTGCAAGCTACCAGATCATCTTTTGGTTGCAAAATCAACTCAATGAACCTTAAGTGCAAGCAACCAAGAATTGCCAACCCCACCCACAGAGGAAGAAAAGAAACTCACCAGGTAAAAAATACTCAGAACAAACAATGACTAAAAACTGACAACATCTGCTACATACTACAGTATCTTGACGCAAGAACATGGGATTCAGAATCTCGGAACAACTGAATATAGGGGACTACCATTACAATTGAAGGAGAACGGGAAGGGTACAGTGCTAGAAATGTATTTCAAGTCTATCTAGTGAAACCGGAAAAACGAATATTGACAGAAGCATGGTCCCCACATACATATTGTCAAAGCGATTGTTAGTCTACAACCACCAGCAGATTACTCTCAGATTCTCTGAAGGCAATACTTCCAAATTGATAAGGCATACCACGATACCACTAGTAGATTACTCTCAGAAACTCTGAAGGCAATAGACCATATTGATAAACCACACCATGAACAAGAGATCACACCAGAACAAGGAAAAAGAATCTCTTTGCATCTTCATAAGAGTCGTCTCACACTTGTATGGATCAATTTTTATCAGCAGTATAAAGGAAATTTTGAATCGATGACAAGCCACCGGCAGCTAAAAGGAAATTGTGAGGTGAAGACAAGCTGAATTCACCAAATATACTGACTGTCTAAGTCAGATCAATTATTCTCAATCTCCAAGGATAGAGTCACTTTTTCTCAATAATTCTCTACTGAAGCTTTAAGATAATACTCTCTATGATGCAAAATTGCAAATGCTACTTCCATGTCTTCTACTTTCCGAAACAATAGTCCATGAGGGTATCTAGTTACTTCTCCTAGTGCGTGCATTCCGGAACAACTCATCCCTAAAACTTAGACAAAACCTTCAAAAGGGATGTCACAACAATGATCCAATATACACAAATTGCATTTCAGTTGACAGTGGCCTAACTAGTCAAGCTCGGAAAACAATAACCCAATATCAAAGAATCTCAATCAAGACACCAATATTAATCCTAATACTAACTTACAATACACTTTGAAGATGTATGCTAACAATACAATCCTACTTGCAACAACTGCTCAATTTCGGAAAACAACCCAATATGACCTCAACTTGGGAAAACAACATCCCAACATGATCCCAATATTACACCTTCCCTACTTCACCTTCCTTCTACCAAGCTAACTACCTAACCAAAAAGCTGCCAAATATGGCTAGCTCCATAAGAAATGGTTCTACTTTCTTACTATATGTAATTTGACACTCAAATGTAACCAAATTTTGCACAGTTCACTATCAATCTGTTACCAACAAAACCCAGAAACAACAACTTCAAATGAACACAATCACTTGAGCTACATTTACAATCTCAACATGCACCCAACGAAAAGAAACAGTCTTTATTTTCCTTTGTTATTAGACATAAATGTGGTAATTCAGTGAATCTAACCATACAAAGAAGCAACATGCAAAAAGGGCAACAAATAATAAGATAAATATGTACAATGCTAAGCATATTTGACAAAAAGATCAAAATTTTGGTAACAGGAATGACATTAGAAGGGTAAATACTCACCTGGGTATGCTTTAGTTTTTGCTTAATTTATTTACTGTGAGGATTATGAGTGTAACAAATACTGTTGTAGGTTTTAAGTAAAAACTGTAAAGCCGTTTTGGCTGAAACTTGAAAGTATGGAGTTTTTTTTTCTTTTTTCCTTTTTACTTTTGTGGGTTCTTTCTTTATGGACCAAAATGTATTTGCAAAATTTAAAAAAATGTTTTAATTACCATTGTCAAAGTACTTGGGCCACCCTCTTTATTTAAAGGCCGTTGATCCATCAAGATCAGTACATCACCCAACATAACAGGCCAACATTTACATCACCTGCGGTCTGCAGACCCAGAAAATTTTATACAAGTATAATCCTCATTGAATGGGGTGCTGGTCTGCTCGGAGTGTAATAATATATACAACCTTACCACTATTAAGAAAACAATGTATTGCTATAATAAAATATTGACTTCCAACAATTTCACTGAAATTAAGAAGTATTAGAATGTTCGGAATGTTTTCTTAGTCATTTGCTACACTCCATAATCACAGAGTAGATAACCTTTTCAACTTTGTAGACCCGAATTTTTTTTATCCAATCAGAATATGACCCTTGAAAAGTGGATTACGAACACAAAATCTCAGCAAGAGTTCAAAACGGGCTGAACTTTAAAGGTCTGCTCTCCAAACTTCTAAAAACTTCCGTTCAGTTTAGTTTATCTCTTTTCTTTTGATCGTAAGAAGTTACGACATTAATATCCATTTTTAGTTCTTCGTATATCATTGTGAAGGTCTCACTAATGTTTATTTTTTGTATTTTTATTAAATAAAAAAATGTACAAATCCGTTGGACAAACCCGACCCAGAACTGTTACACAGAAAATATTTAATCCTAAATGATTGAATTCGGAAAAAAAAAAACCGCAACGACCGAACTCAAAACCCGACCTAACTCAAAACCCGACCTATCCGATTGCCAGGTCTCACTCACATGTCATATTCATTTCCTTTTTCTTTTTCTCCTCTATCTGTGTTGGGGAGTGGGACTGGGAAGTTGATCAGTCCTTCCTTCTACACTAAACACAAACAGGAGGTGTCTTAAACATTTTAAACTACCACAACAAGCAACAACAGCAAACCCACGTGACAAAATTTCATTTCAACCATCTTTATTTCTTTCTTCCCGTACATACTTAAACATTTGTACATCTCCCATGTGATACTAATACTCAAACGTGAAGCAAACCCAAAACAAACAAACAAACACCCTTTTGCCATAACATTACAATAACACTTATATCCAAAAGAATGGAGATATGGGTTTTGCTGATGGGTGTATTGAGATTGGCTTGGATAGTATGGATATTGCCAATATTGATAGCTGGCTTGCCATTTTCTGGGCTTGGGAAATTTCATCAGCTTGTTCTTGTTTTTTCTGGCAGGGGCAAGACTTCCAAGTCTTCTGTAAGTTTTATAAACTTTTCAGTTTTTTTGAATGTTTGGTTGGTTGAATTTCATTGGGTTTGCTCTTTTTTGTGTTTTGTAATGTGGGTTTGTGTTGAAAATTTGAGTAGCATAGAGACTGATGAATGAGATGACTGGATGATGATCAGGCACCCAAATGCAGTATGTTTGGTTTTCTTAATAGGGATTGTTGTGTTAGTTAGTGATGTTTTAACTTTTGTCATAAAAAGATTTCATCTTTGGGTTATGAATTGGAGCTTTTGTGATAGTATTGATGATATGAATGCTTGCTGTGCTGTGCTGTGCTGTTAATGAACTTGATCATGTGGTTGATGACTGTAACTCAGTGAGGCATGTTCTTCAGGAACATATTTGTACCATTTCACCTCAGTAGAATTCAATCTTTTCATTTTACACCTAAAATTCAGTTTTTAGTTCAGTGACTTCAGTCAGTTTAGGAGTTTTCACTATTCAATTCAGTGAAAGTTTCAGCCTTTATAGGGAATGGCACCTAATACTAGAGGTTATGGGCATGTTCTTCACAACTTAAGTTAATTTCAGTCGTAACTTACGAACTTAAGAAGTTTTGATCCTGATTTTCATTCATAGTTATTACTATATCATTGAAAATGTCTCAATAATTCAACATATAGTTTCGTATTCGTAAAATACTGATAGGGTTTTGATAATTGATTTGAGTGTCAAAACTCAAAACAATTAAACAAAAGTTCAGCTTTTTTTCAGTTTAGTAAAGTTCAGCTCTAAAGAATGGGCCTATATATGATATATTGGAACTTGTGTTGAATTTTACATGTTTTCTCCAAATACAAGTAGTAGTCAACTTTAATGTGCTTTCCTAGTCAATTGAACCTCATAATAACAGCATATGATGTTTTATTGACATGCCATTCTATTGAAATGTAGAAACTCACAGTGCCTCAGAAATTTTTCTCCCATTTCTATATACTGGGCGTGGTGTGGACTTCAGTCTTACTTGCCTCTACTTGGGTGTATGCACATAAAGTGGGATCAGTGGTTTCTGAGTCAACTTCTTATTCTAGTGTTGCTAGCTACTTGACTGGAGGTTCACATATATTCTCCTTCAATAAACCGCATACTTTTTCGGCAGAGTACAACTACGGCGTTTGGACATCAGTCTTTCTCCTGGTAATGATGGAAATTCAAGTGCTGCGGCGGTTATACGAGTCTCTGTATGTGTTCAAATACAGTAGTACAGCTCGATTGCACATTTTAGGCTATTTCACCGGTATCTTGTAAGTTACTCTTACTCTTTATCTTCTCCCGTTTTTCTGTTTCCAGTACCCTTTTCTGGTTTTAATTGGCTATCTCTCTTCTTGAGAATTTGATGGTCTGAAGTTTGTTTCGTAGGGAAATGTGAAGTTTCAGCTTTGTAGTTTTCCTTTGAAGCTCAGTTCAATGACATGGTTTTCCTTTCTTTTCCGCTGATGGTTCATTGCACTGTGTCATTGCCTTTTGGCTCTGAAGCTGTTCTTTGTTTGTTACCATATTGGCTTTCACTTTGATACGGGGAGTTAATCAAGTGAGCTTGGTAATCTCACGCATCACACTTGTAGTTTCAAATCATGTAGCTGGGTTGTGCTTGACAGGTTTTTCCCTAATTAGAAGGCTCTCTCATAGTCCCATATTCCAGGATACACTGCCTCAGTATAATTAGTACTCACTTGTTACGCAAGTAGAATTAATAATTTCAAATTTGAGTCTCCCTGATAAGCTTGTCATGCTACCTTGACAAGTTTTTAGCAGTGAATTTTACATGACTAGCATGTCAAGACAGGAAAGGAGTTCCTCTATCAGCTATGAGGGCAGAGGGGCCTGGTTAGCTGTTTATACATGTTCGTCCGTTGTAGATAGCTTTCTTCCTGAATTACTTGTATGCTTTAAACCACCAAGGTCTTTGTTTCCTTTGTTTGTTTTTTCATCTTCAGTTGGACACATGAAAAGATGAACTATCTGTACTTATTTCATTGTATAATTAATCTGAGTCTAGATTTGTATGTGCGAGTCTGAGATTCTGAATTTCATATCTTGCAGCTTTTATACAGCCGCTCCGTTGTCCCTCTGCTGCAATTTTCTTCCAGAAGTCTTCACATATATTGTGAATCGAGTCATCGAATTCATAGTGGAAGGAAAGAATCGCATGCCTCCGATTGAATTTCAATGGTCGGCATATGTCAGTCCTCTTGTGAAGCTTGGTTGGTGTCAGTGGATTGGAGCACTCATCTTCGCCTGGGGTTGGTTTCATCAGCTCCGTTGCCATGCCATTCTGGTTAGTATTATTAGCACAAATATTTTTTTGGTTAGCTTGAAGCTCACTATTCCTGGCATTTGGGGGGTCCTCAATGAACATAAGACGATGTTAAAGATGAGATTGAAATATATTTGTTGTATAAATGTTCGGAATTCTGGTAGAAAGATTCTCCAGTCTCTAGTATCCTGTGCTGGTTGATTAGGCTCAGTTGGGCACATTTTTTACTTCTTTCCTAGCAGTTTCTACATTCTTTAGTAGTAGGCTTATTCCTGTGGCAGAGCTTAGCCCTCCTTGCTCAATGTGTGAGCCCAATCCCTCCTTTAACTGGTTCAGTATTCCTTCTTTGTTTGCAATCAGGGAAATCTGCGAGAAAAGAAGGAACAATCCGATGAATATGCCATCCCTCGTGGTGACTGGTTTGAAGTTGCTTCATCTGCACATTATCTTGCTGAAATTGTAATGGTCCATTTCCTTCCTGAATCCCCCCCCCCTAAACCCATAACAAAAGAATAATGACTTTGAATTTGTTGATTTTGAAGGTGCTATATGTCGGTATTCTGGTCGCTAGTGGAGGCCTCGACGTCACAGTTTGGTTACTCTTTGCGTTTGTGGTACGGCTCGTCCTTTAATGAGAGTACATTGGCTGACTTTCTGAGGCACCCCTATTAGTCCTGACTGTAATTGTGGTAATCTTGCAGGTGACGAATCTTGTGTTTGCAGCAGCCGAGACACATCGATGGTATCACCGCAAATTTGACGATTATCCAAGCAATCGGCGTGCCATCATTCCGTTTGTATATTGACAGTAGTTAGCACAAGTATCTATAGCTTTTGCATTGTATGAAGAATGTGTTAAGGAACCGTCCACATGTGTATGCTTTCTTCAATTCCATTTGTACGATTAATAGACAATGATAGATTGGTTCAAAGTTCTAAAATACTCCGTATTCTATAACAGATTCGAAGCTCAAGCATACAAGTCTACTCCCCAAAACTTGGCTGGCTGATTGGTACATACGGTACTTCCTGTCCATGCTCTGTATCAGTTCCATGTCTTCTTTTGTCAACTCAAAATCAAAACTTCAAAGTTTTCCTTCAGCCTGTTCAACTTGGATGTCTTGGGTATGACAACCGAGTTGCGCTGGATCGCCCACCGCAGAGCAATCTGAGCGGCAGATTTCTTGTATTTCTCAGCCAGACCCTGATATAAAATGAAAGTATATGCCAGTTCTTTAAAACCAGACACCCCTTTCTCTGCCATATCCTGTCCATCAAACTTGTCCTTTTTTTTTAGATAAGAAAAATATTTTATCAATGGGTTGGAGGACAAGCTGTCCTCCTAACAGCAAATTACAAGTTAGACCAATTCCTTTGCAAAATAGTCAAAGGATAGTCTACAAATGCTCCAACAAAGCCCACAAAGACGCTAAAAAAGTAATGCGGTCCCATAACAAATCAGGTGTATAAACACTAACTCCAAATTTAGGGAGGACTCTTGCATTCCGCTCAAGCCAAATACACCAAAAGACAGCCATGAGTGCATTACAACAACTGCTTCTCCTTATCCCTCCCAAATCCCTTATACTTGACCTGCAAAAATTGTTTTATTGATGAAGGGCAAACCCATTGCTCACCATGAACGCCAAAAAGTGTATCCCATAGGTAGCGTGCATAGGGGCAATGAAGAAAAAGATGAGATGAAGTTTCTCCACTCTTTTTACACATTACACAAATATCCGGTGAAAGAGCTAGTTGAGGTCTCCTCCTTTGTCTCATGTCATTAGTGTTAATTCTTCCCAAAGACATCGTCCATACAAAGGCTCTCACCTTATATGGAACCTTTGCTTTCCAAAGAAAATCAACGATAGGAAACAAAGGATACTTTGAGGGAGCACTAAGACGATCAAGAAATGACTTGGTTGAAAACACCCCGGAACTATCACCCAACCAAACTCTAGAGTTTCTCTCGCCCCTAACAAGAGCACTGTTAAGAGTGTCAATTAATGAAGTGAGTTCATCCATCTCAGGATCATGTGGATTTCGCCTCAAATGTAGATCCCAAGAACCGTCTCCCAAAGAGTGAAAGCTGGAAATAAGGGCGTCATGAAGGGTTGATAACCGATACACTCGAGGGAACCTCATACGCATCGCTGCATCGCCCAACCACAAATCCTCCCAAAATCGTATACGAACCCCATCACCTAACTTGTACTTCACCAAAGGAAAATAAATGGGAGAAACTTGTGAAATAAACTTCCACGGACATTCATGTGTGGCCCTTACATTAGTGGTGACACATTCATTCTCCTGCAGCCCGTATTTGCTACGGATCACTCGATGCCAAAGAGAACTTTGCTCCAATGGAAAACGCCATAACCACTTTCCTAACAGAGCAACATTCTTCAACACTAACCTTCCAATACCGAGACCACCCTCCTCCTTAGGCCTGCAAACTCTGTCCCAACTAACAAGGTGGTCCTTTTTCCCATCAACCCGGACCATAAGAAGTCCATCAAACTTGTCATCACTGACCAGCTAATTTTTGGCGGTTTCGAGGTTCATTCCTCTGCATTACTAGGAGCTCCAATAGTATAAAAGTTCGTCACCAATCACTAACTCATCATGCCAACACCCACACTAAATTTCTTATTAAACTTCCAGCTTGGTACTTTTTGGCTCCTTGCAGTCAAGTCTTTGCTTAATCTTAGTTTATTCGAAATGTACCAACTAATCACCCTCCTAATTGGTGCTGCCTTTTGAAGTTGATAAAGCTCAGCTATTAAAAAAACTTGATGAATTAGTTAATTGTAAAGTAAGACCTGCTACAGAAACTACTTGACTCAAATCAGCTATAAGTCTTAAGTAACCCAAGAAATCACATCCTCACAAGTAATTCACTCCCAAACACAACCCATTTCGAACCGAAAAAAATCAACATGGATGTTTCAACACTACTTACTATGACCCAAACTATACTCCAGCTGGCTGATTCTTCTCTTATGCAGGAGATTCAATTCACCTGGGGCTTCAAGTCCCACCTTGCGAAAATCAAAGACACTATGCTTGTCATTGAAGCTGTGCTAAGTGACGCAGAAAGGCTAGAGAACGAGCTGCTTAGTAAGGCTGATCATGTTTGGCTCAACAAGCTTCAAGATGTGGTCTACGACACTGATGACTTGTTTGATAAGTTCAGCACCCTTACTGAACGAGAGAAGCTCAACAACAAAGTGGGTGATAAGGTTAGTCGTTTTCTTTCTCGTCCTGCTTTTGCTATTAATGTGTCTCGAGATGTAAAAAAGATACGAGAGAGATTGGATGATATTGCTAAAGATCGTCGTGAGTTTGGCTCGAGCTTAGAACATGTTGGTGCTAGGGTTGAGTGGGATGTTAGGAGGAAGAGAAAAGAGGGAAATCACTCATTTGTGCGTGACGAGGATGTTATTGGGAGAGATGAAGATAAGAAGGCAGTGATTAGTATGTTGTTGGAGTCACCTGGCATGGGGGAAGAGAATGTGCGTTATGTTTCTCTAGTTGGGATTGGTGGCTTAGGAAAAACTACTCTTGCTAGTCTTGTCTATAATGATGAGAAAGTTACAAATGAATTCTCCCTCAAATTATGGGTTTGTGTGTCAGATGAATTTGTTCTTAAAACAATTGTCTGTGCACTTATAGAGTCAGCAAATGAGAAAAAGCATGATGAACTTCGTATGGATGTGCTTCAGAGCATGCTTCGCAAGGCTATTGATGGGATGAAGTATTTGATTGTTCTGGACGACTTGTGGAATGAGTCTCGTGAAGAATGGTTGAAGTTGAGAGATTTGTTGGCTGGAGGGGCAAAGGGAAGTAGAATTTTGGTGACTACACGCTCTGAAAAGGTAGCGATGATCACCGGGGGACCTATGTTCAAATTAAAAGGTCTATCAGAAGATGATTCATGGCGCTTATTTGAGGAAATGGCATTTAATAAAGAGCAAAAAGGAAAGAGAGATGTGGAACTAGATAACATCGGCAAAGAGATCATTCAAAAATGTGTGAACGTCCCATTGGCCATAAGAGTCGTTGGAAGTCTTCTATACGGGGAGCCTAAGAGTAGGTGGAATTTAATCAAAAATACTGCCATAGCAAATATGAAAGCAAAAGATGACTGTAGTTCTCTCATCATAAGCATATTGAAACTCAGTTATTATCATTTACCGCCTTCTTTACGGAATTGTTTTAAATATTGTGCAATCTTTCCAAAAGGTTATGTTATCAAAAAAGATATGCTGATGAGTCTTTGGATTGCACAAGGATTCGTACTTCCTCCGGGTAATCAGTGTCTTGATGAAGTATGTGAGGATTATTTTATGATCTTGCTGGAAAGATGTTTCTTCCAGGATGTAAATCGATCCTTATATAATGGTGAAATTGTTTCGTGCAAAAATCCATGATCTAATGCATGATGTTGCTCAAGAAGCTGCAAGATCAGAAGTTGTGGTTGCAGGCTACACACGAAGTTTATTTGGTCCTGAAATTCGGCACGTTTCCGGTGACCAGAGTTGCTATAACAAAAGCATCGTTCATCATTTGGAAAATATCAAACAAATTCGCTCATTTTTCCACTTCCCTTCCTCGAACTGTGAGCCAAGCATCATTGGTCTAGAATTTCTTGACATGAAAAATTTGAGGGTATTGCACTTGTATCACTCAATCATGAAAAAGCTTCCTAGTTCAATATCCGACCTCTTACATCTAAGATATCTAGATCTATCACGCAATAAAGAGTTGGAAGAGCTACCTGCGTCACTAACCATGCTGAATAATTTGCAAACCTTGAATTTGTGGTATTGTGAAAAACTTAGAGTGCTGCCAAGAGAGTTGAGCAAGCTAGTGAACTTGAGAAGCTTGAACTTAGAAGGATGTAATAGTTTGAGTTATATGCCTTCGGGGATGTACAAAATGACCTCAATGCGTAGACTAACCCTCTTTGTAGTGGGGGAGACTAGCAATTCGGGCAAGATGGTGCATGTTGGTGAGTTACATGACTTGGCAAGTTTCACAAACCTTAAAGGCAGTCTCCACATCAAAGTCCTCAAGAATCCAAAAGTAAATGTAAAAATGAAGGGTGCACGGTTCATCAAGAATATGGGACATTTGAATCGGGCACATATAGAATGGGAAAAAGGTGTTGAAGTTGAAGAAGGTGAAGATGAAGCATTGCTTGATGAACTTCAACCCCACCATGATCTCGAATTTTTTAAGTTGAATAGATATCCGGGGATGAGATTTCCAAGCTGGCTTTTCCGGGATAATGTTCTCCCAAGTCTCGTGAAAATTGAGATTAACTCGTGCGCGCAAATACAAAATCTCCCTTGCATGAGTGGATTACTTTTTCTGAAAAACTTGGTACTAGATAATCTAAGGAATTTGGAGTACATAGAGGGCACAACCAATGAAGCAATGCCACAGGAATCAATCGTAGAAACACAGAACTCTTTACCGTTATTCCCATCCCTAGAGGAACTTTTTTTAGCGGGTTTGCCGACATTGAAGTCGTGGTGGAGGCCGTCATCATTAGAATCTATCTCAGATTCGGGAGAAGGTGCAGCAGCTCAATCAAAATCATTCCCTCATCTTTCTTGTTTGAATTTAAGGGATTGTCATATCCTCACCCACCTTCCACTATGTCCCGTATTGGAAAGTCTGACCATTTTTCATTTAAATGAAGCCTGGAGTCTTACTCCGACTTCCTCCTCTGTAGCTTCACCATCATCATCTTCTTCTATTACACGTGATTTACATGAGGAGCATGAAGTTAGTAGTCCTATTTTGAAGGTAGTGATAGTAGACAATGTGAGGAACCTAAAATCTCTGACCCCCCAGTCTCTCCGACACCTTCCTGATTTGACCATATATGAAAATTATGAAATAGAGAGTCTTTCCGAATACGCAGAGGTGTTCCAAACTCACCTCTCCTCTCTTCCGTCACTCCATATTTTTTTATGTTGCAAGCTCAAGAACGTTAGAGGGTTGGAATGTCTCAGGGCCTTGAAGACCCTAAGATTGGATTCTCTATTTAAGTTCAATGTGGACAATAGCACTGAGGATGATAGTATGACGTGGTCATCCCTTAATCAGACCCTCCAGTCCTTGACAATCAGTTCAGCGTGGGGGATGCTGGAACTACCAAAGGGGCTACAATACTTGACTGCCCTCCACTCTCTCTCCATTGAATGGTGTCATAGTTTGAAATGTCTGCCAGAGTGGATAAGTTGCTTATCATCTCTCCTCAACTTGACAATCCATGGTTGCTCAGAAGTGATTTCTCTGCCTGCATCGATGCGCCAACTCACTTCCCTCACCCGACTTGAATTAACTTCATGTCCAGAAGTGCTCGCAAATAGGTGCCGAGAAGACGGTGAGGACTGGCCCACTATACAGCACATCCCCGATGTTTATATTCAACCATTCAAGTAAGCAATTCGGAAATGACTTGATCCCCTTTACGTTCCCTTTTTTTTTTTTGTTACACCCTATTTGTATTTCTCTTTTATATATCTCATGAATATTCAGATCAACTGTTGTATTTTTATTTTATTTTTTCGTTTACTCCATCCAGTCGAATTGTCGATGTGAAAATGACAGGGGATGGGGTGGATGAACAATGTAGTGCTGCTTTCTGTTCTTTCCAGTGTGAACCTTCAATACTTCATTTTAGTACTGCTTAACTAGTCGATTGAATCAAATGCTACCCTTTCACTGTTACAATGCATTTGGATTTTGATTCATTTCCAGCTTCACTGATAAGATTATCTTATATTCAGAAGTTTATATTAACAACTAAGAAAACAGAGAGTAGTAAATAAGAGAGGCGAAATGGACAATGACAATCAGAAAACGCCCCAGCCACAGTTCCAGATCAGCCAAAGAACTCTTCCAAGTTTGGTTACATCACAGCAGAACCAACTACCAAGACTTCATTCTTAGGTAACCATTTACATTTACTGATGAGTTAGCAGGTCGAGGAAGAGTTGGGGAGAATGTATTAGACATGATATGACTATTCTATCACTTAGCGAGGACATGGCCTCATATAGGAGCTCTTGGAGAATGAAGATTAGAGCATTAGACTGTTATGGTAGGGTGATAGACCTGTTAAGATAGGGTGTAGTGTTAGCCTGTGAGGACTTGGTGAGTCTAGTGTTTCTGTTGTGCATGTTGTGTTTGCAGTTATATGGTAGTGTCGTCTTGTCTGCAATCTGTTGTGTTTTACATGTGCTTTACTTATGCGTTTTTGAGGCTTGCTATGTATATCCGTGACTTTATTTTTTTATGGTTATATACTTATATTGGATACTAACGTTTTTTCACTGCACGTACAAATGTTTTTATGGGTACATTTGGTATCTAACGTTTTTCTCATTGCAGGTACAAATGATTGTTATGGGACATTGGTTTTTAATGATTTTTCATTACAGGTACAAAGAGATTTATCATGAAGGTACTAAGTGGGTCATTTTTGAAACAGTCTCCCGAAAATCAGGATTAGGCTGGGTACATCAGGCTCCCTGTACCCCATCTGAGATCAGACTATGCTGGGATTGTTGTTGTTGTTTGATGAGCTATGCAGTTGTTATTATAAACCGGCTAATAAAAAGGTAGGAAGGCTGTTTTTCCAACTCTAACTAAGCTAGTATCCCAACCTTTCCCTCACTAGACTAAGTCACATTGCTGATTCTATTTTGCTATCAGTTGTGATCTGCAGTGTTCACCTTCAACGCTCAGCGGAAAGTCGCTAATTTGATTCCGAAAATTCCAATTCCTGACACATTTCAATGGTCGGTGTATCTCAGTCCTCTTGTGAAGCTTGGTTGGTGTCAGTGGATTGGAGCACTAATCTTCACCTGGAGTTGCCTTCATCAGCTTCGTTGCCATGCCATTCTCGTAAGTATTATTAGCACAAATATATTTTGGGTAGCTTGAAGTTCACTGTTCCTGGCATTTGGGGGATCCTCAATGAACACAACACGATGTCAAAGGTGATGTTGAATGATATTTGTTGCTTAAGTGTTCGGAATTCTGGTAGAAAGAACCTCCAGTCTCTAGTATCCTCTCAGTACCTCACAAGCTTATCAGCTTGTTTCACAGGAAATATTTCAGTCAGAGGATCAGAGCTGTCTACTCCACACCTTCACGGCCAATGTGCAGATTTTTGAAGCTTCCTTCGTCTGGACTACAAATGGTAGATCTGAGTCTTAACTTATATTATACGCTGTAGGATACTGCATAATGTTTGGCAATGGTACTGATATGAGAGTTTGCCGAAGCTTATGGTATTAGGGTGATAGAATATGAACTAGATAATCTAATGATGAAATGTGGATTTCAATATGTGATATGCCTCCTTAGTTAAGCTCTAAACGATGTCAGATTGTTCTCAGTGTTCAGACTTCATGCTTAAAATTTTCAGGAAGTTCCGGCTTCTCCTTGCCACAACCAATTTGCTGAATCTCTAAAAATAATAAATCTTGGTTTAGATTATGTCTCACAGATTGGCTAACCCAGCTTGCATCATTTGCAGGAAAACCACGTTTACAGATACCAGTCAGTTTGCAAGGTTTCTCACTTACTAATAGACAAGTAAACTGATTCATTTCCTCAATGATAGGCATTTATCTATAGACTAGTTCAAAGTTCTAAATACTCATCATGCTGGAACACATTTGACACTCAAGCAAACAAGTCTATTCCCCAGAATATGGCAGGCTGATTGGTCCGGTACTTCCTGTCCATCTTCTGTATCAGCTCCATGTCTTCTTTTGTTAACTCAAAATCAAAAACTTCAAAGTTTTCCTTCAACCTCTCCAACTTGGATGTCTTGGGTATGACAACAGAGTTGCGCTGGATCCCCCACCGTAGAGCAATCTGAGCGGCAGATTTCTTGTATTTCTCAGCCAGACCCTGATAAAAAATGAAAGTATTTGTCAGTTCTTTAAACCAGACACCCCTTTATCTTGAACAACGTTGGATGAAGCAAGTAAATATGCCTTAATTGCCTTTGCATCCAACCGTGACATAACAACTATGAGCACCGCAAAAGTTGCAGACAGAAATCCAGGTGTACACAGTTTAACACAAGAAGGCAGACCTTTCACTCATCAAAACCAAACCTAAAGATGGAGAAAGTTTATACTCTGGAATTCATAAATCCTTCAGGAATCCAATGTAGTAGGACAAAAGAAAAATAAAGTTTACAGATTTACCAATTACCTTGAGAACTGAATCATCCAAACAAGAAACCGAGCTAAACCATTCTGCATTAGCAGCAGCTCCTCCAAGAGGAGTGTGGGCTGTTACACAGATCCCGTGCTTCTGACAAAACTTGACCAGAGAGTCACGCTGGAAGTATGGATGTGTTTCAATCTGGTTTACTGCTGGCTTTATTTTGGAATATGCTAAACAATCTCTCGTCAGAAAGACATCATAGTTGCTGCAGGTAGTATCAGAATCACGTCAATACAGTGTGCTCGAAAATGGATCGTAAGCGATCAAGCCCATTAAACAAAGATCAGAATTTACTTCTTAGAAATAGTTGCACTTTGCTTGTACATGAACTAAAAAGCGCTCAATCACTAGAGATCAGCCAGTAAAGATAAGGAGCGTCATTCGAACATTAGAAGTTACAGAAAGCAAGCAGTTGCAAATTGATTACATTCCATGGCATAGAAGGCAAAACACTATGTTTAACATAAGATATAGCGCAAATCATGAACGATCACCCACACCTTAACATAATTCATCTTAAAGACGGTGCAATAATCTGGCTTTGTACCTGATACCGATGCTACGAACTAATCCCGTAGAAACAAGATCTTCCATATCATGCCAGGTGGTCTCCAGTGAGATAGTTGTGTCAATTTCCAACACACCATCCTC
>ONZK01003605.1:41381-89348 GCA_900322385.1 Pharnaceum exiguum
ACATTCATAAATTTGAAAATCAACTGCCACGTCACCAATTTTAACAGTCAACCCTTCAACTTAACGGTCAAACCACTAAAACGCTAACGGAACCAAACCTCAGGCCACCAAAATGACGGATTTTGCAGTAAACTGTGGTAATGAACTAACTAAGCACAGACAAAAGATTTTACTTGACGTATTGAACTACTACTAGCTTAAACGGGTCGTGGAGAATCGAAGGCGGCCCAATGAAAATGACATTTGTGTGAGGAAGCCACAAAATCATGTCTACGGTCTACCACTCAAAATACTGATATTTTTTCCTCCCTTGTTTTATTTTTCTAGCTATAAAATAATAAAAATATATTTTTGGCATAAGAAAAATTATATGAAACGGGTTTATACATGTATGGAATATTTTGATTTTTCATAGTATGGGATAATTTTGGTAGAACAATCGACATTTACTTTAATTTTTGTTTTATTTTTCTAGCTATAAAATAATAAAAATATATTTTTGACATAAGAAAAATTATATGAAACGGGTTTATACATGTAGGAATATTTTGATTTTTCATACTATGGGATAATTTTGGTAGAACAATCGACATTTACTTTTATATTTGTTTTAACGTGATAATACTTTATGTCACTTGAGGGTGGTTAAAAGTATTGAAAGTTAACCGTTATTAAGTATTTAAATAAAAGTGTACAAAAATTATCATTTTTCTAAATGATTTTGGTTTGTCATCACTTTCATTACTTTGTAGGCGTTAAAGAGAGTAAGAAATGTTAGTTGAACAAGAAACTAAGTTCAAAATGAGTATAGTTTTTGTCATAACAAAAATGTGTGTGAACCAATTTATATATGGGACAGAGTCATTAATGGTCATCCAAAATTCACTAATGACCACTTAAATGGTCTTTAATCAATATATTCTTTTATTATTATTATCCAGTCTCATATATAAAACGGCTTTCTCCATAAACTGATAACCTTCTAGTCATCATATTTTCCATTACACTTGCCATGTTACTATGTTAGTCTACTCTAGTGTCTAGCGCTATGGTGTACTCTCTAAGTCTTTTGTGCACCGGGTGTATATATACACCATGTGCCACGTCATCGTTTATATATGAATAATGGACAATTTTATGTGACTAATGACTAATGGACATTTTTATGTGACTAATGACTAGTGGGTATTTTTATATAACTAATGACTAGTAGTAATATGACTAGTGAAATCTTTTATATGTCTAATGTCTCTGACGTGGCACAGGGTGTATATATATACACCCGGTGCACGGAAGACGGGCTGTGGTGTACTAAACTCCAGCCCAAACTTCTTAACACCCATTGAACTTAGCCTATTTTTTTTTTTCCTATTTCTAGAAATCGAAAACTTATTGTACACCAACAAGCCTTTTTAAGGCCCGAAACACGAAACTTCAAAGACCCATCCCACTTCCCACCCCTATATATCACAAAATACAAAAAGCCAATTAAATGAAAATTTAAACAAATCTCACCCTGTCTAACCTGACTCTTGTAGCAAAAAAAGGCCAAAAAGAAAACAAAAAGTAAAAGAAAAAAAACAATAAAATATTATTAATCACGATCACGATTTCAATCCCAACACAACACAACTGTAGACATACAAAGTCATAAACTCAAACCAATTTGTCTCTCTCTCAACCACACACATCTCCATTCCACTCTCTCTCCTTCCTTCCTTTCCCTTCCCCTTCCCCAGATCCGATCATCTCAACACAAACCCAACACAACCATCCAACCATGTCGTCAACAGCAGTGTTCAACGGGGACGAAACAGCACCATTCTTCGGCTTCTTAGGAGCAGCAGCAGCACTCATCTTCTCATGTACGTAAACCAACCAACTCCACTCTCTCTCCCCAAAGTTTCAATCTTTCCCACTTGGGTCACCTCTAACTTTGTCTCTATCCCTCTACAGGTATGGGAGCAGCGTACGGGACAGCAAAGAGTGGCGTAGGAGTGGCATCAATGGGAGTGATGAGACCAGAGCTAGTAATGAAGTCAATTGTGCCAGTTGTTATGGCTGGTGTTTTGGGTATTTATGGTTTGATCATTGCTGTTATTATCAGCACTGGTATTAACCCAAAGGCTAAATCTTATTACTTGTTTGATGGCTATGCTCATTTGTCCTCTGGTCTTGCTTGTGGCCTTGCTGGCCTTTCTGCTGGTATGGCTATTGGTATTGTTGGTGATGCTGGTGTCAGGTACTAATATTTTGTTTTTGTTTTTATGTTTTTTTTTTTTTGGTTTGATTTGATGAAAGATTGATTTTGTTTTGCTTTTTGGGTGTTTTTGTTATCTGGGTGTTTTTGTTTCTTGGATTTTTGATCTGGGTTTTGTTTGTTTTTTGGATTTTTGATGATTTTGTCTATCTGGGTATTTTTGTTTTTTGGATTTTTGATTTGGGTTTTGTTAGTTTTTTTGTTTTATGGATTTGTGATTTGTTTGTTTTTTTGTTATGTTGATTGATGATTGATCTGTTGTGTGTGTGAGAATTGAGATTATGGTTTTGGATTTTAGATCCAGTTTGACTTTTTCTCTTGATTAGTTTGACTTTTTCTTTTTGGGATGAAGTTGCGTTTACTTGATCTAAAAAGGTGTTGTGTTGCTTTGTTTGGCAAGCTAGTTTGACCATTGATGATCAAACCCTTTTGTCTATTAGGATGATGTATCCTTTTTTTGCTTGAAGATTGTTTAGTGAGTGATTATTATAAGTCAGAATTTAGATGATCAGTCAAGTATGTTTGTCTTTGTCATCAATTAGTCAGCTCGGATTCGATATTGCGGTATGCCGGTATATGCTTCCCTTGATCAGATTAGAGTTTGTGGCTTACCCCCAAGGTCTTCTGTTAGCTAGGCTCAGAGTGGATAATGTTAGTGATGATTGTCATGATCAGGATTGCTTTGTGTGTTACCTGATTGACTGTGAATCAAACATATGTTGATTGCTGAACTAGACTGTCTGCCTTTACCATAGAGGATGAAGTCTTTCGGTTGATTGCCCTTCCCCCTTTTCCAAGTGTACATATTTCAGCATCTCAAATGGAAATCAAATGGTGTTATGTGTCATTGTCAAGATATGTCTTATCAGTTTTGCAATTCATGTTTACTGCTTTCGGCTGGTTTTGAAGCATTGTTTTAAAGCTTATGCAGTGTTATAAGCCAAACGTTGTTGTCTTAACTGGAATAACTGAGATCAACCTACATGTTTGGTGGTGTTGTTGATCATGGTTCATTTGGGATACTTGTCATATCTTGATGAAAAGATGTTGCAGTTCTGGAAACTAATTTCACATTTGTTATATTAATACTATATCTTATCAATTCTCTGTTGATGTATGCTTAGAGTTGGATACTTTTGTGTATTCTTTGTAAATGAAATTTATGTGGCTCTTGTTCAGTAAAAAGGGGAATATGAATGGGTGGTTGGCGTTTGCATTCTTCTGGGATTATAGGCTTGATTGCACATGAAAATATTTCCTTTATTTTGTTGACTTTACTTTCCTTATATCTTCCTCACCACCCTTAATATTATTTTTATGTTATTGTTGACATTATGGTGCTCTTTTCTCTTTGAATCTTTTGTTGCTTACCTCACGTGGTTTAGATTAATTTGGATTGGCCTTTAATGCTGTCATACATAGTTCACCACGCTGCTGCTGGTTTGGAGAGTATGTTGTGTGAATTTTGTTGCTAAGTTGCTATTGAAGTGCATTTTGGCATTTAAAGTGGAAATGGGGGTGATTGGCCTGTGATCTTGGCTTTTTTCTATGCCCAGCTGTTCAGTTAGTTTTTCATTTCTTGATGACTATGTTTAGAGTTCCTTAAATGTTTTTATGTTAATAGTTCTTTTCCTCTCTCTTTTTCTGGTGAATGCAACAAATACATGTGTTTTGATGTGGCGGTGGCCTTCTGGGGCTCTTGTAGTTCATTGTTTTCTATCTAGAAGGAACATTGCTAGGCGTTTTTTCAAGTAAATCTGCAGAGCAGTTCTGGATTGCATGTCTGATACTGTAGTTGTTACTGATGCACAGATCACAATGATCTCTTTAGGGCCTTCTTGCATATTATGATGTGTAGCACACTTTCCAGAACTCTAGTCTCAGTGGAAGATTAATGTTGCAGGATTCTTTTTGGACCTTGCTGACTTGCCTATTGTTGTCCTGCTTGTGTTGTTCTCATTCACTTGTGTTTTATTTTCTTTGTTATTTAGGTTGTTATTGTAACATTACTACTATCAGTGTCACTTTCGTTACAGTTAACATCCTACCATAGCCTTTCATGTTTGACATCTAGCACTACCACCATTGCAATTATTTTGTTCCCCATTGTGAGCTTGTTAAAAGTTCTTTTCTTCTATCTGATTGATTTTGCTCAAGTCTTTTCCCCTGGGTTATCTGGCTTGTGATCCGCTTGATTGTAGTTGATTGTTACAGATAAAAGATATCCTTGGGATGTTTGATGTGATACTGAATATAATTCTTTCTCCATTATTGCAGAGCTAATGCCCAACAGCCCAAGCTTTTCGTTGGAATGATCCTTATTCTCATCTTTGCTGAAGCTCTTGCTCTCTACGGTCTCATTGTCGGTATTATCTTGTCTTCCCGTGCTGGACAATCCAGAGCAGATTAAGAGGAAGCAGTTGAATGACCAGTCATCTTGTGTTGAGGGATGCTGTGTGAAACGATGTTGCCCTTTCTCCTCATTGGGATCTTTCCACTTTTCCCCCGGGTGAAGGGTAGAGAGAACTTCTGGTTTATATTCTTAGGTTAAGTGTGCTGAAACTCGTGTCGGATGTTTTCTTGATATACCTTATGGTGGATGGTTTTATTCTGCCTTATTCAATTTGTATTTTGCTGCCATTCATAACGCTAGCATACTGCTGAATAAGAAACCTGTGAAGTTTTGATGGAATGTATTTAATTTTATCTTGTGACTTCCTGTTTTTATGTATGATGCTCCTGTGCTGATTCTGGTGGAGCGTCGCTTTTCGGCTTTTCCAGTGAACCTTAAAAGTTATCGGGAGGGATTTTCATGGAGGCAAGTCTAGAACTCGGTCCTCGACTTGGTACCCAATTATATCTACAGTTACGCTGCTAACTAGCAAGTGATAACTCTTCCTGGGAGTTTATGTAGGACTAGATATAAATTTGCTGATACTCTTTCATAAGATTGATACTTTGAAATTAAAGCTGCATAGTAGTTGAAATATTTCGAGCCCTGAAATCAATCCCATAGCATTAAGAATGGACTTTTTGTTTTCTGAAGAAAAAAACTTGAGAAACATCTAGAGGTGGTTTGAATCACTGATTAAAACAGGAGCATTAGCTTTAAGGGCTCTGCAAGTACTGTAGGAGAAAACGGAAACTTCGCCACCCACCACCACTTCGAGGCCCCGGTATGGCTACGCCAATGGTGTACTATACAAGGAAATAACTACTCGGTGTTCATTCCTGCTCTTTGTCTTGTGAATTGAGTTAACTTTCGAATTTGGAGTGCCAGTCATCAACTGCAGACTGCAGAGTACCACCCCGTCTCAAACACATGTTAGTAGTTCACTGTACCAAGTGATAATGTGATGTAATTGATTCGAGACGAAAACCGTGCCACACTCATAGCTGAGTACTTGTGGCCAAGCACTCATGTAACTAGTTCACTCTACCAAGATAATTTGGTTAGGACTTTGGAGGAACAAGCTACTGTTACGAAAACCCTGTCAAGTGTCAATAGAAAACAAATGGACTAAAATCGCTCGAACATCAGAGCAGTACTAAATTAAATAAACCAAGCAAAGCAACTCATTAAACTAAATAAACCTGGAGGGCTTACCCATTTCTTTGGACTTTGGGTCTTAGCGGGCAAATATTATACTTCCGTGACCCAGTACGGCCAGAGATTAGAAGTTAGAACTTGAACCCTTCCAGTAAAATGCACTACCCCGGAAATTTCATAGCAAGCCGTGGAAGGATTGTATGTTGCTGTCTAGTTCCAGGATTCTAGCTATGTGGGGTTGACTTGTTAGTCGAGTATCAGTAACCAATTTGCATTTGCAAAACAAGAAGTACCAAGTCTTTTGCTTTAAATTTCTTTTTGAGTGTGCTTTGCGTGTCAAGTCTTAAGCGTCTTACGAGTGAAATGGACATTAGTGACTCATGTAGAGCAAGACGACAGTCAACGTGAACCAATGACAAACAGCCGTAACAATTTGAAAAGAGTCAGCATTCAGTCCCATAATTTGGTGGAATGTTGATGTGATTGAGACCCCAGCTTGAAAGAAGTTAGGATAATAGGATTGTCACTGGAAACAACTAGACGAAAGAACACTAAATCCAGTCGTAGTTATGACTAAAACTGAAGAATACTAAATTAAAATGAACCGAATCGAAAAAACTAAACTCTAGCATTATAGACGAACAAAACACAATCTAACTTAGTAATCTTTGTACCTCCTCGTAGTCTCATAGAAATTAGACAGACCTCCGGCGCCTCTCCTCATCAATTCATCAACTTTATTCGATTTGGTCTTGAAAATGATTAAATTCAGTGTAGCTCTGTCACACCTAGTTTAACTTTACCTATATACGTAGTACTAAATCTCAAATATATCCAACACACATCAACTCCCTTTTTTTTTCCTTTGTTATTTAAACGGTAGTGCTTCTTTCCCCCTCATCTCTCTACGATAAGTCGTGATTACCTTTGTTGCCTCTAGTGTCTTGCACTTGCATGAAAATGGAGATTCGGCCACCTATCATACTCCAACATCTACTGCATCATCAAACACTATACATGAAGGAGCCCCACAAGAAACATATGAAAATGTAATCCGATACAACAACTCTAAAGTCAGGCATACATAGCATATTAGTAATTTAGTATGAACAAAGAACGGGATTATCTTAATTATCTTACAAAACCACATACTCCGTATATACTAGATATCAGTGATTTTGTCTTGGACCCTTGGTTACGGCCATTTGGCGCATTATGACGTTCATTATGGGCAGGTCTTACCTTTGGCACAGCAGCTTTTGTTTGTCAAATTGATTTTCATTAGCATAATCTAGAAAATGCGTCACTCTTTCCTTTCATTCTCACTATCAGTTACATTAATAAAGAGAATATAATCATACCTTAGGTGGAGGATGCAAGAAGGTTAACGTACGTCTAGCATATGGATGTTTCAATATAACTGAATTGAAGTAATTAAGTAAAGAAAGTTTTAATTGAATAAGTTTGAGTATCTTTAAATACAACTAGTAACAAATAAACGAAGGAAATTAACCACCCTCATTGAACATCCCGCATTACCGCGGTATCTATAGATCGTTTCACATGAACGAATGGTCATCAAGATCAAATTTCAGCCAGTACAGTTTTCTTTACGTCGGTGAGAATCGAACTCTCAACTTTAAGGATTGAACCACTAAATGTGTGTTCTCCATTTATTGAGTAACTCTCTTTTCGCTTTAGACGCTTTTTCTTTATGTTCGTTCTTTGTGTTTGTTGCAAACTAGCCGAAAGAACATGCTAGGCATCCGCGACTCAGCATTTGTCATGGCCTCATGGAGTGGCATCGTTGGGGAAAAGAACGGGACCTTAATGCCTTATCTGGATATGATGACTTGACGCATTATTGTTTTATTTCTCAGAAATCCGTCATGGCTTTATGACTCATCACTACATTATGCTGTTGAGGCGCTAATATGATCTTATAATCACTAACTAAATGATGGAAATGTCCATAATCATACCCTTACCACTATGCCCAGCAATCATGGTATACACATTCGATGGACATATGTGATCAGAGTAGCAAACTAAAACATATAACAACCAGTAATTAACTATTGGAGATTGTTATTTTTAAGTGTCCATTGTTTCTTTGAGGTAAACACTTACTAAATGACACATTATAATCCACGCCAAAAAAAAATCAACAAGTCTTTGGTACACCTGTGAATTTATAACTATTTACAAAGGGACTGACTAATGGCATTAAAAATGTGACTAGTGATAAATGACTAAATGTAGTAATACTAGTTATAAATTCACAAGGTGTACCCGTACACCCGGTATACATAAGAATTATAGAAAAAAAATAGGCAATATAATTCCTTGTTTTTACTATTCTATCCATAAGTATTTTTAATGGCAAGGAAGAAAGTAGACGAGTTTTTTTTAATTAGTTGTAAGAGTATCTTAGGGCAAGTTTATCCCTACAATTGATCTAAAAAAAAAAGTTTATCCCTACAATTACTTGAAAATACATGCCATATCAACTTGCAACTTTATTTCCACTTCCACATTATGCATACAACTTTGTTACAACTCCTTTAAACTTGTGCACGTTTATTATGTCATCCACTTTCCAAGTATTGCTTCTTCTTTTTTTTAAATGGATGTGTATAATTTTGAGAAGAAATAATTTAAATAATAAGGAAATATTTAATGAAAAAGAGAGAGAGAAAGTTGCATGGTAATGTATTCAAGTTGAGCAAATTAAGTTGCATCAACATTATCCTTGCAACTGTAGTTGCGATATATGTTATAATGTTTAATTTTGATAAAAAGGAACTGACACCGAGCGTACATAAGAATTAAAGATTAGTTTTAGATAAAGATATTAATTTATCACAAAAAAAATGTATGCATCTGTATTATATATGAGACATTATTATTAACGACAAAATTTTTTTTATGAGAGGACCTTTTTTTGGTCATAAATGAAATGATCTCATGTACGTAGTATAAAATAGATGCACGCAAAATTTTTTGGTTGATTGATAAATTCTAAATTTAAATAATTTAGAACATTCATACACCTATTAATTTAAACTCTAAATTTATAGTAGTACTTTTTGTCCCAAATATTCTTTACGGTTTGTATTTGGATGTCATATGTGTTCGTTATACTCCGTATAAAGCTCTTTACAGTACTCTGTACCATTTTAAGAAGCTTTTGTAAGGACTAAGGTGGAAATACATATTTTTCTCATTTAGTTGAATACGGAGTACTTCTTAGAAGTTTACAAATTACAAGTGGATTAAAACTATTTATACTGTATACTTTTAGAATTAAAGTTTTATTTCATTTTATTCCACTAAAGTTGGGTTCGTAAAAGCATCTTTTATGGTGAATGAATGGCTCACAATCATCTACAGCTGAAGGAGCTAGGTGATGATTTCTATGCCAACGGTATCTGCATACGGAGTATTAAAGAACGTACACTGCCATAACCTGACAGAAAAGGCCGAGACTCGATCATCACTTAATCAGTCATGACACTGAAAATAAAAAACGAGCGAGTAGAATCTTGAATCGGAGAGTGATGATTAGAAGGAAAAAGACAGTAAAAAAGATGTCAGCAGACTTCAAAAGAGTCAGAATTCCTGGGATAATGGCGCATCCAAAGCTAGCTAGAGCTTGGGTTAATTATTCGTATAAATAATTACTAAAAAGATACATTAATTAATTATACTCAAGATCCACAATGTCCTATCATCCAGCGACACCACAGCCACAATGCTTGTATGTACCCGCCACGTAAAACAATCATTTAGCTACGTATAGTATGCGGCTCCATAATTCATGGAGAGCTACGGTACAAATACAATGGAATTGTTTATTTATTCTGGCGCATATGCTTTGGCTTGGTAGTTGACTAGTTGGTGAGTGCAATAGTACCTGCATCTTCACTAGTCCTCCTCGTGTCTCCGGCATCGGGATGCAATTGAGCTCAGTACAGTTGGGACACTTGGGAAGGGTGTATGGCAGACCTTCACTAGTCCTCCTCGTGTCTGAATATCTTGTTAAGATATTGGTAGCACATATGATTGTATACGAATGGCGGATCTCTAGTGTGTATTAAGGTTGTGATCATTATGGACACCTTTGGTTTACCATGAATGTAATATTATTATGAGAATTGCAAATTGATGGGATTGTTAAAATTTTGGAAAGATGGAAATGTGTTTGCTATGTATACGGAAAAATGGATGGGAATAACAATTTTTGAGGGGGATTTAGTATTCAGTTCCTCCAACATTGTGAGAATAACAAATTGTAATCGGTCGAGTGCTAATGAAGTTGTAATGATCCCATACCTTTCAATTTTGGATAGTTTGATTTCCTTTAGGGAATTGGTATTCCGTGGTACTTCTTTCTTAGCTGATAACTTTGTTTACTTAGATGTTCCTTAGCCGTTAGATTTGTTTTTTTAGCTGTTAGTTTTAATGTTGTTTTGCTAGGACTCTTTTCTACCCTTGCATAAATACATCATGAATGAGAATGTAGAGGCATAACAATTCCTTCTCAAATTATTTAAGTTGAAATAATTGTCTCATTAAGTGATTATGGACTATATCTAAAATAGCTAACTTTCAAGTACTTCTAGTTTTTAGTGAAGTTGCGAGAAGTCATTACTTAGCTTCAATGTAAGTTCAATGTAACAATACATTTAGGGTCAATCTCGTAATGTTGCGTACATCTTGACCCCGAACACCTCTTAAACGAAGATTATTTGTTGTTTTTGTGACAAATCGTACATCGTTTTAAAAACTCATAGGTGATGTAGTGATGCATGTACCAATTTACAGCGTTACAATGTGAGGAACTGATCAATTGAATCTAAAAAAACGTGTTTCTTTAATGAGCTTCAACCATTTTCTTAACGTAGTAGTGTATGGCTGATAAATTAGGAAAAAGATTGAGTGATCCTCCGGGTCAACGATCCACTAAATTTATGTGCCTACATCTCTCTAAAATTACTATAATCACTTTGTTAGTTTTAAAGAGATATGGGAGAGTGTTATTACCAGGTTTCTAACCCGGTGAGTCACTCCAACACTCTCCCAACGTGCAGTATAGTTTAGTAGTTCGAGTACAATTATTTTAGAGCTACTCTTACGTTTACGTGAGGGAAATAAGTGCCTAAGTGGTACCCGCATGACTTAATTACGAAGTTCTTTGAAAAATGTGGCATATTCCATTATCTCATCGAAATGAAAATTGAAGACATCGTATTAGACTTGCGGCATGCAAGTATGTAGCAACCCCAATCCAACAAGATAAGATTAGACGATTAGCTATGCGATCAAGCCAAACAACAATACTATTCTGTCTTCCACATACTAGGACTACGATGCTCCTTCGATATTTTTATGTATTTATTCACTTTATAAAGATCGAATGATAAGATATATCAAAATATCAATCAAGTTTGTCTAGATAAATTTTGATCTTGTAAAAAAAATCATAGTAGAATCGAAGTGCATTTTTCTGGCTCATATCCAAAAAATCACACCACGATTTTGTATTGGTAAAGCATTCACCGTTATTGAAGGAGTGACTTGGTCCATTGCATAAATGTCTCAACAAGTTTCACACGTTATATTCATAGATCGACCTTTATCGCTCGCCCGCTTTAACCCTTGTCAAAGCATAGTTAAAAAATCAAAAGTGTAACTAAAATTTTAATAAAAAGTGTTGTAAGTAATTTTTTTGAAAAGTGAAGTGATACGAGTCTATAAATAATCTTCAATTGCTTTGGGTGAAAGCACTTTTTTGAAGACACTTTTTGGTAGCACTTTCAATCTACAACACTTCTAAATATTTGCCAAACACTCTAAATTTTCAAAAGTGCTTTTGAACGCACCGAAACTCCTTCACCTTAATTCTATCTACTAGTGTAATCGTTTCCACTAATTGCGAACTCCTCTATTAACCATTCTTCTTTCTTCCAAACAAAGCCATACCTTTAATTGGCTTACTTGAATAGCCATCAAACTCATTATCTGCACCTACAAGCCTGGATGCTTGTCTACTGCTAGCCTTCCCTTTCAATATACCATTTGCCAATTGCAAACTAGGAACAACAAACTTAAGGCATACAAGTGCAAGCTCCAACAGAATACTCAAAATACTAAAATGATATAGAGCAAAATTGGTCCAATCAAACTCCAAAAAGGTTGTAAAAAGTAGTAGTAAAATGAATCCACCATTAACCTCATGCCATCAGACGTGGCAGCATCACTTCTGATGATATCTATCCAATCTGATATCGAAACATGATATTCCCTCCCCAACAAAAGTTGGAGTTTCTCCTTTCCTATATCACCTGATCTTCTTCCTTATCTTACCAATTGGATTCCAAAAAAGACCAGTTTTAAAAAAATTCAGATCACTTTTGTAAGAATAAAGGAAAATTTCACTACTTGCATAAAATAATCCTATTTGAAATGTGATGAAATATAAGTTGCGTTTTATTCAACTTTTAGTGTCACGTTTTATTTTTCTATCCTTAAGTTCGGTTTTCTATTGTAGTTTAATTAGTTCATTTTTTGTTAATTCATTGTAACTATCTTTTTATGTTAAAGTTATTTCTATTCATCTGACCTTGAGTAGTCACAGAATTAATTTCAATAAAAAGAGGTTTCAACCCAATGTTGAATTAGTAGGTCTTATGTGCACCCGGTATACCTCATCACCATTTTAAAAAAAAAAACTTAACATGCTATGACTAATAGCCAATTTTTTATGACTAATAGATATTTTTTGTATGACTAATAGGCATTTTCAGAGGGCTAATAAGAACTTTTATATGACTAATATCTCAAAACTGCACGCGCCCGACTTTTTTTTTTCTTTTTTACTTTTAATAAACGATAATGCCACCTACAAGGCTACAATGTGTATGGGTACACCCAGCCTAATCTAGGAGATGTTGAATAAGTTATGACTAATATCATCCCTTATATTTTTAAAGTATATCATTCATGGAACAACAATCGAGTGTAAATCCCCATTGAATGAGGGTGCTCGGGGTCAGGATGTATGCAACCTTACCCCTGGTTAAGAAAAACGGAGAGGTTATTTTCGAGATTGACTAAATGTTGTATTGAAGTATTGACTTCCAATAACTTCATGTTACATATATGAGACGACTCACTAATGAAATGAAGCCGACCATGGACTTTCCACAGGGACCGACCATCCCAACCCTTAGAAAAGAAGAAAAAGAGGACTCGGACAACGATTTTGAAAAAAACAAACGGAAGTTAAGCCCGTCCTATTAAGAGGGAGGGCTCGGATAGGAAAATTTGACCTTCTAGTTAGGCTCTCCCGGCTCTTCACCTTTGGTCAGTCTTTTTTGTCATTAGTTATCCAGCCTCATATATAAATTAGATACTAACAATTTTTTGTATAACTAAATTTATCCCTTGAATTTTCGTTATAGGGACGATATTCAATTTCATAAAAGGTAGATAATCAAGGTGCATGAACAAGGGTAACTTAAATTTCTTAACACAATTTTTTAATTTTTTTTCCCCCATCTGCCCTACATCAATCAACGCAAGGGGGGAGCCGGGGAGGTGAGACCCAGGGAATGAAAGGAGTAGGTAATAGGTAGGGAAGGTGGTTAATGCACGAGGCAACTCGACGGCGTGGCTCATTCCGATCCTCCGCAAACAAATCTCCACCCTGGAAAAAACAAACCAACTAGGAAATAAATCAAAATCACTTTTTCCCTTTTCTATCTTTCATTTCCCTTTTCCAGTAAATATTTAGAAAACAAGCAAAACAAAAACCAATGAATGACTGAAAATTGAAAATTGACAAATGCAAAATGGTTGGCCCAACAAATGTTAGGGACTTTCCTATATTTTAACATTTTTGATGGAGGTAAATAAAATGAAATAGTAGGTGTGGGCCCTATCATTTCTCACCCCAACCCTCCTATAAAACCGCACTTACACCCTCATACAATTCTCGCCAACCCCTCATTTTCCTTCTCTCCCACCACAACAAAACCAAAAAGAAAAAGGAAAACAAAAACACCCCTCTTTTAGATCTATCTATCTATTTGCATTTTTTGCATGGTGGTGGGTGGCTAATTGGCTATATACTCAGAAAAAATTGATAGATCTATTGGCTTGCAAGTTTGGCTATTGAATTAAATTGTTTTAAAAGCTAATATACTGAAGTCCGGTGTGGGAACATCCAAGCTTTACAAATTAAGGGCACGGGTAAGCTTCACCCACGGTAACTCTTTTCCCGTCTGCTTCGTTTGCGGGGGTAGCCGGGGCCTCGGCCTCGGCGGGTTTTAAAGCCCCCACCTTCACAAACTATCCATTTTACGCACCAATTATTATTAGATAAAATTTAAAGCAAAAAACAATTCTTTCATTCATTTCTCTTTAAAACAAAACAAAATAAATTTATTTTCTCTTTAATATACAAAAATGCCTGCACTAGCGTGTTACATGGAGCCAAATGCACCACCAACAACCTTTGTTGCACCTCCCGGGTTCGGGTTCGAGAACCTGGATCTAACCACAAACACAACCACAACAACCACAGCTGATATATGGTCACCCACGTTGTCGTCTACGTTATACCGTATCGACAAGTGGGGACCACCATACTTCACCGTGAACCAATCGGGTAACATAACCATCAACCCCTACGGAGAAGCAACACTTCCCCACCAAGAGATCGACCTCTTAAAGGTCGTAACGAAGGCGACATCCTCGACCACCACGGGCGGGTTGGGTCTCCCCTTCCCGCTCATCATCCGTTTCCCTGATGTGCTTAAGCACAGGGTTGAGTCACTCATCTCGGCTTTTGATTTCGCTGTCGAGTCTCTTTCCTACCCGTCCCATTACCAGGGTGTTTACCCTGTGAAATGTCTCCAGGATAGGTTTGTTGTTGAGGATATTGTCAAGTTTGGTTCCCCGTTTCGGTTTGGTCTCGAAGCGGGGTCGAAACCTGAGCTTCTTTTAGCCATGTCTTGCCTTTGTAAAGGCCACCCGGATGCGTTTCTCATTTGTAATGGTTTCAAGGATGCTGAGTATATCTCCCTCGCGCTTATCGCCCGAAAGCTGGCTTTGAACACGGTTATCGTGTTGGAGCAGGAAGAGGAGGTTAATTTGGTGATTGATCTCAGTAGAAAGATGGGTGTTAGGCCTGTGATCGGTCTCCGGGCTAAGCTGAGGACCAAGCATTCTGGCCATTTCGGGGCCACGTCCGGGGAGAAGGGGAAATTCGGGTTAACGACGACGCAGATACTCCGTGCTGTGAGGAAATTGGATGAGTTCGGGATGTTGGATTGTTTGGAGTTGTTGCATTTCCACATTGGGTCACAGATCCCGTCTACTGAGCTTTTAGCAGATGGGGTTTCGGAGGGGGCTCAGATTTACTGTGAGCTTGCTCGCCTCGGTGCCAACATGAAGGTCATTGATATTGGTGGCGGGCTTGGGATTGACTATGATGGATCGAAGTCGACTGAGTCGGATATCTCGGTTGGGTATACTTTGGAAGAGTATGCTGCTTGTGTTGTTGGGTCTGTTCAGAAGGTTTGTGACCGGAAAGGGGTGAAGAACCCGGTGATAAGTTCCGAAAGTGGGAGGGCAATTGTGTCCCACCACTCGATTCTTATTTTCGAGGCCATGTCGGCTACTGCCAAGAATTGTCCTCCGGCTATTTCAGGGCTGGCGTTGGATTATCTGGTTGACGGGCTGACTGAGGAGGCGAGAGGGGATTATAGGAGCCTTTCTGCTGCGGCGGTGAGGGGTGAGTATGAAGCTTGTTTGTTGTATGCTGAGCAGTTGAAACAGAGGTGCATTGATCAGTTCAAAGAAGGGTCATTAGGGATTGAGCAGTTGGCTGCTGTTGAAGGGTTGTGTGAGAATGTTTCGAAAGCGATTGGGGTGGCTGACCCTGTTAGTATTTACCATGTGAACTTGTCGATTTTTACTTCGATTCCTGACTTCTGGGGGATTGAGCAGTTGTTTCCCATTGTCCCGATTCACCGCCTCGACCAGCGGCCCGCTGTTAGGGGGGTGTTGTCTGATTTGACGTGTGATAGTGATGGGAAGATTGATAAGTTTATTGGTGGTGAGACGAGTCTGCCCCTCCATGAGATTAGCGGAGGGGAGGGTAGTGGTGGGTATTATCTTGGGATGTTCTTAGGCGGGGCTTATGAGGAGGCAGTTGGAGGGATACACAACCTGTTTGGAGCTCCCAGCGTGGTCCGGGTTTCTCAATCCGATGGCCCACACAGCTTCGCGGTGACCAGGGCGATGCCGGGACCCTCTTCCGGGGACCTTCTGAGGGTGATGCAGCATGAGCCAGAGCTTATGTTCCAGGCTCTCAAGCACAGGGCTGAGGAATGCCTTCTTCAACAGCACCGCCATAAGGGTAATGATCATGATGATATTGACGATGATGGAGCTAGTAGTGAGGAGGAGAATAATGCTGTTGCTGCTATTGCTAATGATCTAGCTCGGTCTTTTAATAATATGCCGTACTTGGCCAGCGGTCCGGTCCATTCCTGCGGCTTCTTCAATAATGATGGCTACCCTTACTATTGTGGCTCGGATGATGGCAGTGATGCTTGAGGTCGGAGCCTCGAGCGAGTACAAGCAGTGGACTATGTCAGTCATGGTCGTCATGCTTATGTTTGTGTCATCATCATCATCTCCAGTAAGCCATATTAGATGGTTGGTTTTATTTAGTTGTCTTTATGAATGAGTTATAGACTTCTTTTTCTTATTTATGTCCATTTTCATGACCACAGCCTCAGGCAGTGAATTGTAAGAAGCAGGACGTAGAGAGTTAGTCTCGCATTCTGTAGGGGAGAAGGCGATGATGAGACCTGGATTGTTGTTTATGTAAATCCGGGATCTTCATCTCCCCTTTCTCCTGTCATGTTCATGTTAGACCATTTTGTTCAGAAATTTAGTTGAATTAGTGTTACTTGAATTATTCGGCTTATTTATCATTATCCTGCCCTTTTTGGCATTAGCTACTAGTTTATTTGTTCATTGTCTGCTTTCGTTTGTATCTTGTTTTGAGTAGCTCCTATGTTTGTATGCATCTGTGTGATCTTCTGTAGGGCCTTAGCTGTTATCTTTTTTGTGCTTTAGGCATATTTTGTAATCAGGGTCCAGGAATCCAATGAAAGGTGGATTGTATGGTAGTGCATTAGTGGTGCATCAAGTGCATTGACTATGGTGGTTATTTTATACGCCAGCTTTTGATACTTTTAGCAGCCATCAGCCCACCACCAATATTTTGCCTTGCTGGATTGACTGGTCACAAATGGTATGCTTAAATGTTATGTTATAGACTAGGGCAAGTAAACCAAGAGAAGTGTGAGATCAATTTCGTAGGACCGTTGTCATTTGTGTTATTTTGAGTATTAATGATGGGAAATCTGTGATTCATTTGTAGGACCAGTATGAATTTGTTTGTGTTATCTGGAGGGTTAGGGGTTGGAAATGTGTGTTCACTATGGGGTCAGGCTTGTTAGTTTTGTTAGTTGTAGACGAAAAGGGTAGAAAAACGTTTATGCTTTGCGAAGGGGCATTGTTACTTGCCTTGGCTTGTAGACTTGTAGTTGTAGTCCATGAAGTTGTGGTGGTAGGAATAAGTAGGATGATTTGGAAGGAAATGTGTGATTTAACTTAAAACCAATTACGCATGTTAGTCCATGTTACTCAATGGAACAAGTGAACAACCTTAATCAAATAGAGATAGATGCGGAGCTAACTACTCGTATGAGATTGTGACGGGTCAAATCTTGTGGCTATGTAGACGTTCCGGACTTGTTCTCTTCGCCACGATTTGTGGGTCTTATAACAACTTAACTAGCTGTCCACAGAAAAAGGAAAAAGAGGAGAGTGACGTTGTGGCCTTGGGATTAACTTTATAATCTTTATGCAATATGCCAATCTTATGTGTCGTATGAGAATGCATTTTGCCAATGTTGCAGTACAATTCCCCTTTTCTTGTCGGAGTATTAGTACTACTAAGGTGTGTTTTGGTCGACTGAAAGAATCTGAATTAAAAAACTGAACTGTAGTACAAAACACACACTTTTAAGTCTAGAGTTCATAGATATGCTAGTATGAATTGCTGAATGTCCAATTAGCATCTCCTTTGGGGATAAGATGATACTACGAAATGTGATATTCTGTGGGTTTGGATTTTTGATGATGCTCACAAGGTGGAAATGGTTGGTTCAGTGTTTTTGCTTGCCCAATCTGTTGCTTAGAAATGCTCACTACTGGCAAGTCTTAAATTATTCTCATACATTGCAACTTGATGCTTATCTTATTGTTGTCCCCGCAAATCCTCTTAGATGGATAAGTTATTTAAGCCAGTGTCCAGGGAGGGTTGCTTCCTGTTGTGCCCACATCCTGAGTATTACGAAACTCTGAAACTTTTTGAAAACAGGAATTTTCAGGACTATCGTTTTATCCTTGGTGGAAATTAATTCACGGGAAACAGAACTTTCTGAAGTTATTTTGCAATTTAACTTTCAAGATCAACAGATAAACTATGCGATTGAGTTTTTCTTGGTAATTCCTTCAACAGAAGCCACAACCTGTTGACTATCTAACGAATCTATTTTGAGGATGTAAACCCGATGTGACCAAGAACTATGAATTCTTACTGAAAAACCTCATATGATTTAAGGGTTGGCACCTTATCAAACTGATTAAGAAACTGCAGTAGTGTGTTGAACCAAGTACTAGGCCTTTGGCAGACTGTGTCAAGTTTTTGTTGGTCGTTTAGGCTTTGTTTACCTTGCTTTTCCTGGTTGTGGTTGCTGTATTCTTTAGTGCAGGTAAACCAAACCTGTCTCACTCTACCTTGGTGGTGCTATATCTTTCGTACAGTGAACTTACAAAACATCAGTTGGTTGAGTGCTGGATGTTTTAACTTTTATCCTAGTCAAATGAAGTTCAAGAGGACATTTAAATAGAGGGATTAACATTGGTCCGAACTTAAGCTAGTCATTCAGTCACACATGAGTTACATTGTCTTGTTCTGTCAATACCTATATGTCCAATGAACTTGAGCAATCATTCAGTCATTCAGGACATACTGCCTGTGTATTGAGATCTCCACCTTTCTTCTGCATTCAATTGAGGTTTACTTGACAACACCTTCACTGATATCTGTTCCTGAGGTGGGATATGTACTGAATTACTGATGAATCATCCGCAGGACAAATTTGTGAATTTCCTTTTCTGCTTGTATATCATTTGAATTCTATTGCCTATAACTGTATGCAGGTACTGCTTAGAGGGTGATTGCTGCAGGAGAAAGTAACTCACAATAACTTCATTAGCTGAATTATGATCAATCTTGTTCTGTCCGCGCCCCTGACTGGCCTGTTTGGCCTCCCCTAGCTATTATTGGTCATTTATTTGCCGAAAAATGTTGGTTGTTAACATGGCAGCCAGACATTTGTCTTGAAATTGGCAGCCATTTTCGGGTTACAGATTCTTGTATCGTTTATCACATATGCACTCTTTCAGGATTTTGACAGGGTAAAGGATTGAATTCTCGACCCTCCATTGCCACTTTGATTTGAATGAGAATAAGCCAACCTTGCTTCAACGTGAAGAATCTGTCTGAGGTAAGTGGTCTCTTCCCTACAGGCATTTTTCAGTGGAACTAATTAACTTGTCCAGTTGTCCACTGTGCCACATGAGGCACTTCATGACGTATATCAAAATTCTATCGTAATTCAATGAGTACTCGTTAGTGTTCTCGTCTGTTCTCATTCATGAGTGTATGGCGGATTGAAATGGAATAACAATATCAAGGTGATGAGCTGGAATAACAATATCTCGGAAACAACCTCTCTATTTTCTTTAACAGAGGTAAGGTTGCGTACATCGTGACCCCCGAGCACCCCATTGAATGGGGATTTATACTCGGTTGTTGTTGTTGTTGTAAGGTGATGAGCACACAAATATACTTGCTGCTTGGCAAAATTTATGTCGACATTGGGACATTTTCTGTCATCTTAGAATAGTCTGAACTTTAACCGAAACCTCTCATTTTTGTGAAAGTGAACACCATGGTTTATGGTGATGCCTGATTCAAAGTTGCGCAGTACACTTTTTTTTTTCAGGAAAAGAAATGCAGTACAAACTTCTAACATAAGGTTTGCAAGCATATATGAAATGTAGTCATTGTGACTTGTGAGCTGTTATGTACATATATACTGCAGGCCTGCAGCATTCTAAAACTTAGCTGTCGCAAAGGAATAGGTCTGGTGTTGTTAATCGTGGCATTCAGGGAACTTTAGTCATTGGAAGTCAGCAGCCATGGTTCAAGTCACACATTCTTGTATCGTCTAGCAAAGCATGCACTCTTTTAAAAACTTAACAGGATAAATGATTGAATTGTCGAAACTAGACTTCAGCAAGAATTTCCAAGGAGAAGAAACCAATTCAACCTTGCAGCAACGTGAAGAATATGTCTGAAGTCAGTGGTCTACCAGACGGCATTGTTCCACTGAAGGCCGAAGGGCCCAAATGAATACATGGTGCACCTCGTGACGTTCTGTATAGGGTCAATTTCAATGCGGATCTATTTGTCGTCCCACCACCCCAAAAATGACTTATCAGTGCAGGGCAGATTGTAACGGACTAATGGCCTAACAATGTCAAGGTGATAAGCATACGAATACGAATATCCTTGCTGCTTGTTAATATTTATGTCGACATTGGGCCATGTTCTGTCATATAGAATAATTTCAATGGTAAACTCTCATTGTGAGGTTGATGCAATTGTGGTGCGGAGTTGTGTAGTACAAACAACAAAATCTGTTCTGAGAAAAATGTAGTACAAACTTCTAACATAATAGCCATGTTGTCCACGTGATTGTGATTTCTTTCTTATTTTTATTTTTTAAAAAAGAAAAAGATTACGGGAAAGAACGAGTAGAGCTAAATAGCTAATGAGAGGTTGAACGCACACAAACCACATTAACTGCAAAGTTGGAAGCTCAATTATCAACAACGGTGTCTCTCCTACGAGTCCCGGTCCTCTAGCCTTTAAGCTACAATTGTGTGCCACTTTTGTTTGCCAAACTCTCTCATTAGTTCCCCCTTTTTTTTTCAGCTATGTAAGAATTGAGCCTTAAATCTTATAAGATAAATGTGTGCTCTCCACCACTTAAGCGATCCCCTCTTTTTCATGGAATCACGGTATTGTTCTCTTTGATCCCTAGACCAAACATGAGTAAAACGTTTATTCGTGTCAATATGAAGCTATTGAGCTCTAAAGAAGATTCTTGTTTCGATGGCCCAAGTTGATTTGAATGAGAAAGCCTCAAAGAGTTTGAGGAATAAGAAGTGGCCCAAAAAGTTATTGATGCTTTGAAGATATTGGTCCATGTTGATTGTTGAGGCCCAAACGAATTAGATACGAAACTATCCCACATTAGTTTGGTACCATGAGCACATGAGCTCTATAGCTATTTTACTCATCTATTTCTAAATCTTGTTCCCATTTATTTGTGACATAAATGTTGAAGAAGGTATAAAATAACTAAGTTAACCCTCAGCTTACAAGTGGAAATGGAAGAAAGGAAATTGGGTTGGTTTGGATTGTAATTACATAAGGAAGGTGGGGAACCGGGGATGTTATGATAAAAAAACAGGAACTAAATAAAGATGGGAACAAGAATACAACAAAATGGAATATGGATACAAAATTTAGAAAAAGAGGAAGCATTTTTTTTTTATCACAATTGGTATTACTCAGTAATATGAGTAACTGACTCAATCAAATTTAAAAGTTGCTATTGTTGTCCCTAGCTTCTCTCGAGCTTAGTTCGATCAATCCAAATTTCATTAACACTTTATAATTCTCAATCGCCCCTGCAATCGTAATGTAGGATAAATACAAATTTATTAGCGCAAATCATTTACAATTCATTACATGTTTTTATACATACCACAATCCACAATTTATTACTTTTGCTCATCTTGTGGATGATTGGTTTGCAACTCTTATAACCTTACTTGAGATTTTTATAAGTGCTCCTAGATATAAATAACCGTATATCTCATTATAAATAGAGTATAAATAACTTGTATTTTGGGTATAGCTCATTATAAATAGCTTGTATTTTGTTCACTTTAATGATACATTTTTTTAATTCAATCAATTTATTAAATTTATTACTATAGTTTAATTTAGAGTAATCCTATGGCATGTGGACCTCTTTTTTCCTTGTTTTTGTATTGTGCATCAACTACTCAATGGAAAGAAAGTATATGAAAAAAAAACAAAAAAAAAGAAAAGCGTGCAAATTCTTCCTTTCTTTCTGGTTGTGATGTGAATTCAGATTCTCTCCCCAAACCCAAACAAACAAACAAACAAGGTACATATACTCCTTCCTCACTCTCTCTGTCTTCCTCATTAATTCTCTCGTATTATTAATTAAAAATATTTATTATTAACTCACCACACCACCGTCTCTCCAAATTAAGTCCAAATCCATTATCAACTCTGAAAACAATTCCCTTTTCTCTCCCAGTCTCCCACCCTATATATATATAACTCACATCACAAAGCTGAAAAGAATTATCCTAATTAACTTAATTTAATTTACAATTAAAAAACTCCTAATATTCCACTCAATTTCCTCTTCACTTAGGTAAAGCTACAGTCTTTCTCAATACCCGTGTTAGATCTGATTAGCAATTTGCCCATATTATTAAAATTAAACTTATTTCTCATGTGGGTCTTGTTCAAATTTGTGGATTATTATTTGACAATATTTTAATTGCCTTTAACTTGCAGGGTGTTGCTCAATTTGATTTGATTGCTTGAGTTTGCACAATAAGGGTAAAAATGGTAAGTGGGTTTTTTAGGGTTTGATTGAATTTTACTCTACTGAATTGTTTTAATAGATTAAATTATTTATGTTTTGTTGTTGTTGGTGTTTTATGGTTTTAGGGTATGTAATTTTACCTGGTTTTTGTTGTTTTAGTTGATGAGCCATAAAAAGATTCAAACTTTCTAATTGATGTACCATTGGTTTCAATATAAGCCACATTATGAAGGAATTTTGTAGTGATGTGTTGGGTTAGGAATAAGAAACTATTTTGGGAGATGTAATTGAAATTCTCAACTTTGGTGTTTTATGGTTTTAGGGTATGTAGTTATGCCTGTTTTTGTTGCTTTGATATTCCCTTTGTGCTAAATTTGGTGATGAGGACTAAAGATGTGAACTTTATGATTAGTGTACCATTGGTTTGAATATAAAGCACATAAAGAAGGAATTTTTAGTAATTTGTTAGGAATAAGCTACTAACTAAAATGACAGGAAATTCTAATGTTTAGGGCTCGCGTGGATTGGGGGCAATTGTTCAAGGGTAATGAGCATGAAAAATAGAAGAATGTAGAGGGAGATGATGATTATGGCAGTGGCCAATGGAAGAAAGTGGAGGGGAGAGAGAGTAATCATTCACGCCCAACCAAGTAACACAATGAAGGTCTCTATTGGAGTAATTATTCCTCCCATTTGGGAATAATAATTCCCCCCTTCCACCCTCTTTTCTTCCTCAAGCACCACCACCTCGACCTGTTTTCCTCTTGAAATTCATTCAACTACCCTTATAATTACCCCCCATCCATAGTATATTGTTGTGTTGGGGAAGTGACTACTATTACAGGAAGAAAAGAAGATTTAGTGACAATTAACTTGGATAGGGAGAGTAAAAATTGAGTCTTTAGGTTGGTTGCTGTTTACTTTTGTGAGAACAGCCTTTTGTATGTTATGTTTGGCCTCAAATCTGCTACAATATTGGAGGACATTGTTTTGTTGGTTGTTATCTGTTGAGCTCAATTGCCTTGTCACGTGATGGGTTATATAGAATGTATGCTAGTCGACGTTTGAAAAGAAAGTTACTTTATGACATCTGTTGTCGGTGTGATTGTTTGGTTTATCACGGTTACTTATGAAAGTTATGATGTTGCAGTTTTATGATGGTTATGGCTATCACCATGGAGGATCGACATTTGAGCAGTCATATAGATGTTACCCGGCTTCCTTTATTGAAAAGGTTTGGTTACTCTTCTATTTAAAAATACTTCGTAGCTCTGTCATTTTTCTGCAGATAAGCATGTCTTTTGTCCACATTATTCTACTTGATAGTTCTGTAAATTTATCTGACTTCGTTGTTCTTTGACTTACAGCCACAAATTGAATCTGGTGATAAAAGTAAGTCACTTAATTCCTTGCATTTGATTGATTTTGTTTAATTTAATGATGGACGTTCCACTGACATGTCTGTTATTGTTCCAGTTATTATGCCACCCTCTGCACTAGACCGACTGGGTAAGTTGATCTCTAGATAATTCATTACAATGTTGAGATATTATTGTTCTGTTTGGTGATTGACAAATTCTATGTGTTCCCTTATTCTTCAGCATCTCTGCATATCGAGTATCCTATGCTTTTTGAGTTACAAAATGATGCTGCAAGCCGAGTCTCACACTGTGGGGTACTGGAGTTCATTGCAGAGGAAGGGATGATCTATATGCCATATTGGGTATGCATTCTTTCCTTCAGCTTGTTTGGTGATGCTTGCTTCCTGTCTTATGCTCTCCTTTAGCCCTTTGTACTTACCATCTGGAACAGTAAAACCATGGCTGATCGTCAGTGGAATTCTTCCTCACCCTTTCTTTGTCTGTCGCATGTCTTAGATGATGGAAAACATGCTTCTTCAAGAGGGGGACATTGTCCGGGTTAAGAATGTGTCACTTCCAAAGGGGACGTATGTGAAGTTGCAACCACATACAAAAGACTTCTTGGATGTCTCTAATCCAAAGGCAATGTAAGTTTATTTTGCCCTTAAAAGATTATAGGCTTTTAGTGAATTGAATTATGATTGATTAATCTCCACTGTAGTTTGTTTGTTGACTTGGTGGTTTAGTTCAGTGAAAGTGCGCTATCATAGTGTATTTGTGTTGTTGAGAGTTAAAACTAGGTGAAATTGGCTTTCTAGGTGGCTCTGATTTGATGTTCAAGCGCAAGTTAAAAAGTGTTTTGTTTGCGCTTGGGGGCATATATTGTATATATAAACGTTAAAGTTAGTTTGAATGGACTTGGTGCAATGCAATGATCAGGCTACTTGCATATTTTCTAATGTTTGTGGCTCATGTCAATTCATTACCAAACTGGAATGTTTTCTCAGCACTGAGTTTATAATAATGTCACCTCGCTAATGGCTATCATGTCACTTCAGTCCTGTCAAAAGGGCGAGGAGTTAGTTATTGGTGATGTATCTTAGCATTTTCAACATTTCAGTGGGTGCTGTTGGCATAGGTTTGATAACAGAACTACAATCTAGTGTTGCCCTTGCTATTGCCTGCAATTGTTGATGTACCAAACCCCTCTCCTGTTGTTAAAATTGCATTATTCATGGAGCTTGATTTATTATTGTTATTGTTATAATTAAGATTATTATTTATTTTTTCCCTAACTTGTCGGGGATAGGGATGACTAGTGCACGCCAATTAGAAGACATGACATATTTGCTCCAATTTGGGGCTTTCATGTCCGCGATACTTGTTTTGCTTATGTTTTATCTGGATAATGTCTTCTAGTATCTTACTTTATTTATCCCCCATGCAGTTTGGAGACCACATTGAGGAACTATTCATGCTTAACCACTGGAGATAGCATCATGGTTGCGTATAATAATAAGAAGTATTACATTGACATAGTAGAGACGAAGCCTGCCCACGCTATTAGTATCATTGAGACCGACTGTGAGGTGGACTTTGCACCCCCTCTTGATTACAAGGAGCCTGAACGACCTGTCGTTCCTGGTTCAAGCAAGTCACCGGCTGAAGGTATGAACTCCCCCTGTCTAGTATGCTCCCTATCTCTTTCTCCCTCTTGTGCTGTTTTTAAAACTATCATGTACATTATGTCACATGTTTTCTCAAATTCAAAGTATCGTTGAGACTTGAGTGTGTAGACTATAGACCATATGATTGAGATTTCGTCACTGCTGTGGGTTTCATGGTTGCAAATTTTCCATGCAATGCTATGTTTGGACTCAATAGAATGGTGCACCTCTTCTTTCTTACCTACCATAATGAGTTCTTGATTGAAACAACTATGTGACATGAGCTGATGGTGCTTAATAGATAGCTAGCTTCTTATGAGAGGACTGCTCATAAAGAGTGTTGAATTGGAAAGTTATATGCAAACCTTGAGTGGGTAGCTTAGTCGGTAACAGTTCTTCCGAGACCAGTTCCAGAGGTCCCAAGTTTGAGTCTCCTTATGTCCATCTCCATGGGAGTTTTTCCCGTTACGATTGTTAACTTCAGGGGCGGCCCATGGGATTAGTTAGGTTTAAAAAGTGGGATACCCGTGTGATCTAATAAAAGAATTTCCGGAAAGTTAGTATGCAATTTTGTGAACCTTCCTCAACTTTAGCCGGTAAGCAAACCCCATGGGAGTGTGGAGATGGTTTGACCCTCCCTCAAGTCTACGCTCCTCATCTCATGGGTTTCCTTGCCAACTGCTCATTTTTGCCCCAACTCTTGAATGGTGGGAGTTTGTAACTAGCTGATGAAATATCTCATGATGCTCTGCATAGCCTATCTGGTAATTTATGGGCATTCTCATACAGAAAATCTTAGGTGCATGAAATTTACCTTGCATTTCAAGTCACTAGTCATGTTTTATAGATAAGTTTTTGGTTGACGGGTCGCAAATTATTGAATATGTTTGTCAATGCTTCCTTTCTCTTTCCTTCTCTGTATTTGAAGGAAATGGTTTCATTTACCCGTCGATATTCAATGATTAACAATGTCTCTATTTACGCAGCTGAAGAGGCTCCAGTTGAAGCAGAGCCTAAAATAAATCCCTTTAGTGGTCTTGGAAGACGTTTGGATGGGAAAGCTGGGAGGCAGGAGCCTTCCCCTGTTTCGTCTTCTTCGTCGCCATCTAAAGACAAGCAGCCTGCAGTTGCCAGTAGAAGCGTTCAGCCCGTTGCAGGGACTAGTTCTCAGAGCTCAAATCGCCAGACGCAAGGGAAGCTTGTTTTCGGTTCAAATGCTGGCCGTGTTCCTAAGGCCGCAGAAAAGGTACCGTCCTCATCTTTTAGGGAATTGTTGATTTCTCACTCTGATTAATTTTCGAGTCCAGCAATCAGATGTTCATGAAGCTAGGGTCATCTCATGTATTAATGTGTATATGTTTTGCAGGAACCTGCCAAAGAAGTTAAAAAAGAGGTTAAAAAAGAGGAGCCTCAGAAAGAGGAACCTTCATTCCAAGCTTTTTCAGGGAAGAAATATTCATTGAGGGGTTGAACCTGTAACCTCTGTAGTGACTGGCACTCGTACAGCTACATAATCTCCTTTGTATCATTAAGGATTGTAGAGCACATTTCTTATTCAAATTTCATGGTGAATGAAAAAAACAGGATCTCCATTTGGTTACCATTATTTAATATTGTTTGTCTGAATGCTATTGGTCCATGCGCCTGAGGGCCTGACTGTTTATTAATCACCTCCACGTCGAACTGTTGAAGGCCGTCAAACATCTGAAGGAAAATGTTACGACACAGAAGGAGCACAGTTCATATGCAAGCCTTCCTGAAAAATCTTACGGTTGAGAGCATTTAGGCGGCCTAACGATAGTAGCTTCTCTTTACTCACTAATGAAGGTTCAGACTTCAGAGACTTGGTAACACACTTTTCACCCAAAATCAAGCCAATAAACCGTTGTTTTGCCTTTATGTTGATTTGTGTCATATCTACAGTTAAAAAAGAAAAAGTTCTTCACTCACCAACTTGAAAACCCATAATAACTATTTATATCTGAAGCACACATTACAGAAAGTACTCGCTTACATAGTTGCATGCAATGCACCCATTACTTAACTAGACGGAATTATGCTATGATAACATAAGCAAACTAATAAAGAAAACACCGGCAGATCACACATCTGGCTATATGGTATTTTGGACAGTGGATTACAGACTCAGCCTTATTCAAACCATGCTACAATACTAGTGTTCTGCTAGTCTGCTACGTTCTTTGATTCTTAGGATATTTGATGGCCACCTGAATTCCCATGATTTCCACCATAGTTGCCCCTGCTATCACCACCACCTGTCCTCTCAGAACGATTCCCGGTTATGACATCTCCGTTATTTTGTTCACCACCTTTATTATAGCTCCACCTAGACTTGAAGTAACCTCGGGGGAATGGGTTATATTTGGGGTTAGGGCGATAGCCACCGTTATCTGGCTCACTACTAGGTTGAGGAGGTCCTTGAGGATAGCGAAAAGGATGATGTCCTTGAGAGAAAGGAAATGGCATGTCGTTTAAGATTTTGGAGATTTCTTCTAATGATATTTTGATGACTAGGTTGTTTTTGTACGTAAATCGGTATGATGAATGAATGAGTTAGAATGTTAGTTCTCGCCTTATATACAGACGACAATGGCATCGGGGTCATTATGAGACATAAGATGCTAGATTCCAAGTGATTGTGTTTTTTTTGACGGTCAATTCTAAGTGATTACGAGAATGATTCTAGCTTATCATGATCTATACCAGTTCGGTCATTATGTGCTGTAGTAATAAGATTGGTATAAACTGCTGAGCTTTGCAGCTTAGAAAGTTAGAAGCGAGCTGCGGATAGCTTGATTATTTAACTCGTGCTTGCACAAGTATTGGCGTATTGCCAGACTAACCTTCAAAAACAGACTTTAGAACTCATCACTAGTATGATCAAAACAATATATACACTGTCTAAATTAATTAAATGTAAATTTTGAGCTCTTGTTCGGCAATAAACACATGAAAGCATGTCCTGTCTGTCTGCCTATGATCCTTCGGAAAGTACTATGTTTCTGGCTGATGAAACTTGCTTGCATAACCAATACAAAGTAGAAGCATGATGGACTGGTAGATGCTTGACAATGTTTAGAATGATGAAACCCGCAGAGATTTCTAATAGAGAAATCAGCTTCTGCGCAGTACATATGTAATTCTCTGAATATATTCATGCTCTTCGAACAAGTCACCTTCATATATGCCGATAACATTTTCATTTTTCAACTATCTATGCACGGCTTCTTCAGAAGTTCTTGCCTTTTGATCACACAAACAGCACCGTTCTTCAGATAAAATCCCTCCAGAAATATTGTACACTGTGTTAGGCTTGATAAGTTTAAAGTTCGCTATGTGTTCAGTCATTATCAAGTTACTTAATCAATGCTGCTAATATCACCAAGGAGCCGCAAAGGGTGGATTTTTGGTCACAATTCACAAGCCAGTTTGGATACGCCAGTTGTCAGATCTCTATTATTCACAGAATCACAGGACTTACGAGCTCAGAATGATTAAGATTAAATAATCGTCAAAATGTTCTTGGTATAATGTTTTTTAATTGCAGATTTGCATCAGTTTGGACAAACAGATCGAAAATGCTGTGAATGCTTTCGCCTGATTCTGAACTAATTCTGGCGGCTTTCTTTTTCTTCTTCTGTCTAAAGCATAATATTGTTATCTTTCGTTATGTTGATGTTCTTGTCAAGTTAACAGTAACAATAGGATTGGTACAAGTAACCAGCACATACCAATCTTTTTAAGAGGGGTAATGACAGGTGGTGAATCTGGTGATTGCCAAGAAATAATGGAACTACAAAAGTATATGTATAATTGTATATCAGTATATCCGAATCTTCCATGTTAAATCTCTCTATTATATTTTGATCTATCATGTTTGCTTTAAATTGTCCTCAAGTATCTGATACCTTCAGATAAAATTATTGTCTTCACGATGACCCTGCATTGCCTGATATTTGATAAACGACACCCCTTGCTTCCTAGATATATAGAACGGATAAGAGTATGATAATCATGGCACAGTGAATGAGAATGACCATGATCTGAGCTACAGTCCTGATGTGTTGTTAAAAGATATATAGATGTCTATTGCTGGTTGCGCTCAATCACACGGAGATGTGTTTGTTTTCGATTTGATTCTCGTTCGATGTCTGACAGAGACACAGAGTAGATTTAGATATCACCATTGAGCTTAGAAATTATCCTCGTGCATACTAGCTTGCAAGTCTAGCGCGCTAAACTAAATCAGAAGTTTGATCTGCTTTAAGTGGAGTTCAGGCCATAGTCATTACAGTAACGTAGAACATTTTGGATACTACAGTTCACACAACACAATCTGTCTATCTTCTCACCTGACAGTCTAAAACTGTCTGTTTGCTTCTTAGCATAAGCTGTTCACGTCATCAAAATGTCAGTCAATCGTCTCTTTTGATACTGACTTACTCAAGGCGAAGGGAAGAGAACGGTTGCGTAGTCGCCAACTTGATTACTTAAAGCCATAACTATATATTTATAGATGAAGCACACATTACAGAAACTCCTCTCTTACATAGTTATATATATCACACTGGACTGGAGAGCAGTTGGACTATGCAAACATAAGCAGACTAATCAAACACACCTTGGCAGATCATGTCTACAATTGGCTATGTGGTAAATGGACATATTGTACAGACTAAGCCTTATTTTGATCATGCTACAGTACTAGTGTACTAGTGTTCTGTTACGTCCTTTGATATGGACAATACTCAGCTTTAGTAGCGATCGTTGGTTGACTGTCTACCTCCTTGAAAAGTGCCATGGAATCCACCATAGTTATCACGGTTATCACCACCTGTCTTCTGAAACCTATTCCCTGCTATGACGTCTCCATTCTCTTGGTAGCCACCATAATTATTGTTCCTCCCAGAGTTGTACTCATCTCCGTGATAACGGTTGTAATCATTGAGGTCGGGAAGTCCCCAAGGGCCTTGGTTAGGGTGATGATACCCATTACCAGGATAAAAAGGATGACATCCTTGAGGAGGTGAAGAGAAACGAAATGGCATGTTGTCCATGATTTTGGAGCTGTCTGGCTTAGCTTAGCTTGCAGCTTGTTGTTTCCACTACTTAATTGGTTTGCTGAACTAAGGAGTTAGGCTGTTAGTTCTCCCCTTAAATACAGATGACAATAGCATCGGGGACGTTATCACTTACCACTTAAGATGCTTGATTCTTAGTGATTAAGGATTCTTGGCTATCGTGATCTATATTAAATTATAAGTTATGGTTGTAACTAACCTATTAGTAGACACTGTACTGTAGTATGTGATAAGATTGGTATGAATTGCACGCTGAGCTATTGATTTGAAGCAGACAGCTTGATGTTAACTTGGGTTTGCACATGCATTTCGGCATTAACCAACTTCATAACCCGTCCGATTTAGACTTATCACTAACATGGTTATAAGCAAGTATGCTGCTGTCAAGACATCAGTAATATGCTATATTGAAGCTCTTGTTTAGAAATTGAAAGCATGTTGCATTGCATGATGACTGCTATGATTCCTTCGAATAGTAGTGTTTCTGGCTGATGCAAGTTGTTTGAATATGCAATATATCATAGAAGCATGATCGGTAGATGCTTAATAATATCTATCATCTATCATGAATCACGATGAAACCAGCAGAGATTTCTCAGTATTTCTCTGAATACTCCTCGAGCAAGTCACCTTCAGGTTTTGTCAAGAAAATTTCCGAATATCTATAGGGTACCACAGGTTGTAAAAACGATTTCTGTTCAGAAGTTCTGGCCTGTTGATCACACAAACTGCACCATTATTCTAATGTACTCCATCCAGGAAAAAGTAGTACACTTGTCCTTGTAATTATGTACAGAGATGTGCACTATAGTCTATAGTACAGGACTACAGGGGTCAGGGGCTGCTGCTTCTCGACTTGAAATCCAGTCTTCTTTTTTCTGGTGCAACTGTCTACTTACATTGTTACTGCACCTAAAGCTCCTAAAGCATACGAAATTTCTTTGAAGATTCTGGTCAAGTTATGCCCTTATGATGAAAATTTTGTCCCTCTAGCTCCTTCCTTCCCCGCAGTCATGTGGTTGCGTTCACGTCAGAATGTCAGAGACACATCGTCCGCGAGGAATTGCATCGAATATATTTTTGGTCATAAGCCAGTTTGGTGTTTGGATAAGCCACTTGTCACATCTCTAGCACAAGGCTCTTCAATGAATTACAAGGTCGGAAAGATTAAGGTAGATTCCAGGCCATCTTGTCTTGTTATATTAAAAATTCGACAATGCTCTTGATGCATGTACTTATTCTGTGCTACTAATTTGCATCAGTGTAGACAAACAGAAAATGCTGTGAAAGATGTCATCAAAATTCTGGTGGCTTTCTTTTTCAGTCTTACCATCATACTATATATGTAGCAGAAGTGACCAATAAGTAATTGCTTCTAAAACATACTCTTTTTTCTGTTTTGCTTTTGTTCTCGTCAAGCACCTCAATTCATAAGAGGGGCAGTGACAGGTGGTGAATTCCAAGTGATTATCTTTTAGTATATGTGTATATCCATAAGTTAAATCTCTCACTGTATATTTATAAACCATGTTTGCTTTAATTTGTCTTCCAGTATCTGATACCTTCGGATAAAATTACTAAACCATTGGTCATGAAATGACCCTGATTGCCAGATAACTACGGGTGATCATGAAATACTACGTGTGATCTTGAGCTAATCCGCCCAGATGCATTTTTAAGGTATACTAGTCCAATGTTCTGATCAGTCACAAGGTGATGCAACTTATATTCGTAGATTTACCTTTAGACCTTTAATCAATCTGATACCTGTATACTGTAGCGCAGTTAACTCAGAAATTAGATTTTAGGTGGACTTCAAGGCATATAACAGGAATCATAGGCCATTATCAGTACTGAACAAATTACTGTAGTTCATTTTCAATTTTACAGTTCAAAGACCACTGTCTCATACGAGCGCATAAAGTAGGCCACAAAACCAAGTGATAGTAATTTCCATTTACTTGATCCAATTAAGCAAAACTACTAAACACTGGGCCCCTAATTGTTCATATGGGCACAAGTTGGGCAAATGATCATGAAAAACAAGAATATATGCAGATAGTAACCATTTGTGACCAGTTCCATCGATGAATTCAAGTGGCTAGCTTTACTTGTACGAGATACGTAGAATCAGGTACCCTCCTGTGGTACCGAAACCATTTTCACCTCTATAAAACAGTTTTTGCCTCACCAAGACCAATCAACAGCTTAAACACCACTAGCATCCTAACACAATGCAAGCTACTACACAAACTCCCCAGCAAGCATGCCCTCCCTCAGCCCATCCTCCCCCTCCCCCATACTATTACCCTCCTCATTACGGTTATGCCCCCATGTATTACCCATGGGGATTCCCTAACCCTTACAATCCACTTCCCGGAACAGTTTTCAATGCCGGAGGTAACACCAATGGTTCTGGCACACAGAAAAATGGTGATGTCAAAGTCGGGAATCGCAAGGAGAAGTCTGGTGGTGTCGATGTAGGAAGTATTGGTGGAAACCATATGAAAGGCAGTCAAGGTGGCCAGCAAACTTGTGGTGATATTACAATGGGAGACATTAAGGGTTGATCACCTGAAGAGTTCCAGGGTCAAATATAGTAGTAAGCCATTGGGGTATAAAATAAACCTCCACCACGAAGCTGTAATATGTGAACCACTAGTCTAGTCTTTTGCTTACGCATTTGAGATAGCTAATGTTTCCTTCATCACTTCATGTTGTTCTTGAGACTGTTCTATAATTTTTCTGAACTAGCAACTTAAGTAAGCATGTGTACTAAGAATTACCTTCACTAAACAACTGTTCAGAAGACTACATACAACTATGCAAATCAAGCAAAGCATTCCAAATGACTGCAACTCAAAAGAGGCTCTTTATTAATTTTGTGAATTGTGATTATACAACTGTCAAAAATTCCATGTTTAAGGAACCAAATGCCACTATTTCCTAGATATTATCACTAGGCCTAGGCGTCAAGGGCGTACATAATGGTCACCAGTACAGACGACAATCAACACTGGGTAGCTCTGTAGCAAAGCTGTAGCCTAGCGGCATCAGAACTAGAAAAGGAAAGAAAAACAGAGGTGTTGCCATTAACCGTTTGAAATTAAGATGAAAGAACCGCTTTAAGGGCATCCTGTACATATTGATACTTGAATGAAAATCCCAGTTCCTGGGCTCTGGTTGGAACCACTTTCTGCCCTTCCAAAACCTGTGACAATGAAGGGCAATAAGCATTCTGATGTTTCACCTGTATTTGGTTCCCTGTATATTTGCTTTTTCTTTGACAAGGAACATAATAAATCATGACAAATCAAGAAAATGAGGCATTTACCACAGAAGCTCCTTCTCCAAGAACTGCTTTGAGAGCAAACTCTGGTACTGGCAACCACGAAGGTCTGCCCATGACATTTCCAAGCTGATCACACATCTCGGATAGTCTTACTGGGTTTGGAGCAGTCCCATTTATAACGCCTGATAGAGTGGGTTAACAAGTTCTTACATGTCATATTTAAGCCAGGACAGAAACAACCACTAAAACTCCGTCACAATGTAGACGACCAAACCAACCTTTATAAGCTGGGTTTTTCAAAGCTTCGTATATCAGGCTTACAATATCATCCAAATGGATCCAGGAGAACCTGCATGAGCATATCTACAGCTTTTCACATACAACAAACAGCAAAGGAGAAACAAGCCAGAGATAGCAGCTGAAAGAAGCTCAATACCATTGTTTTCCAGATCCAAGAGGTCCACCAGCAAACATCATGAATAAGGGGATCATCTTGGCTGCAAGTTGATGAAACGTACATGACTAGATTGTTAGCAATATTTCTAAGCAGGTATGATGCAAATTAATGGGCCAGTGTCACAGCGATCATGCGCCTCAATCCTTACACAGAAGTACAGAAGAACAAAATGAAATTGACTTCAAACAACACAACTCAAGGGCCAGAAATGATTACAAGGTCTAATTAAGTCTAGGAAGAACATGGAACCGTATGAACTGAAAATCGATGTCTAAGTATACATTACCTAAAGCACCCCCCTCTTTTCCAAGAACGATACCGATGCGAATAAGAGCTACCCTCACATCCTTGTCTGCCTTCAGGGCGGAGGCCTCCCATTCTCTACAAACCTAAAGCACCGCCAGTCAGAAATTATCCACATACGCAAGAGCCAAAGAAGAAAAGAAAATATTCGTTTACAGGGCAATGCAGGGTCAGAGGATGTTCAGAATTAAGTAAACTTAAATAAGAATCTACTGAAGTAAATACTATATGCCAGTAAAAATAGAGAAATCGTAAAAAATTAAATGCTCATGAACCATCTCCATGTAATTACTCTCTTTAGTTCGCCACAACTATTCTATTATATTTTGCTTTTTGCAAGGAAGTTGGCATGAACTAAATGCACCATATTCCTCGGATATCGAAAAAATTGAAGATTTGAAAGGCCTTAAATTTATGTCACGTCTTTGTTTCAGATCTTATGCCAAATTTCTTGATCAGTCTAGAAGCAGAAACAGGGTTCTAAACTTCTTCTACAGCTTGCGTGTTTGGACAAAAATTATTAATAGTCACTGGACCATCATTGGAAGAGGAGGATCTATTAGAGATGTTTGAAGCCTACAAATAAAACTGAACCCTCTTCATCTCAATTCTTTTGGGTTCTATAGTTCTCTGTGATTCTTGCAAGCTGCAACAGGTAAAACAGTTCACAGCCCAGCATTTTACCTGAGCCAAGTAATCATTTCCTGATGGACTTTTCTCATCAAATACTTGAGTCTCACTTGACCCTGTGCATCATAACATAACATCACAGCCAAAACTCAGGGGTATGCACAGAAAAGATGTATTTCATGATCATGACACAGTTCTTTAAACTAACCATAATAGCCAACAGCTGTCGCACTGACGAGAACAGTAGGACGAACCTCAGGTTCCAAATTATTCATTAGCTCAACAACCTGTAGATCAAGGAAATCTGTTGTCAGATATACATAGAAAGAATGCTTCTACAATATTACCTCCCCTCCTCTTCCCTTCCACCCACCCACCCCCACCCCCTTCGGATAAAAAAAGAAAACAGGAGAAGTAGCCAATCTGTAATACATTGTGAAAACAGAAGTAGATGCTGGAGAAGATTTGAGTATAACCTTAGAAGTGGCCTTTATTCTGCTATCTCTGATCTCTTTCTTTATCTGTCATGCAATCGATAAAAGAAAAGTTATGATGAGTATTTTCATACTGTGGAGATAACAGTTACTGTATCAATATTAGCATACACTATACCACTATCCCAGAAGCCAGCAAGTTTAAGGTACAGAAGAGCTGAGATCAGTAAGCAGTGTCAGCTGTAGATTGCAGCTGATAAACAGCAAGTGCACAAGTGTAAACTTAGATGAGTTTCTAAGGCTCTATGATGCACAAACAAGCTACCACTATGTCTGATAGCGGAATGAATTTTTAAAGACATAATGCTAATATAAAAAAGGTTGAATCATAGTAATCAGTAACCTTGTTCACCTCTAACATTGTTTAACGGTCATCAACAGCATGTTTAATCTTATCCTACTGAAACCACAACAACACAAGAAGAAGAAGAACAGTACTAGCCCTAAAAGTCTGAAAGTGGGCAAGAGCAGATAAAGTACCCATTAAGCCTATTACAAGTTTACTATGATTTTCTGAAACCAGCAATACAAACCTCTGGTGACCACCTTGTACTGATGGGCAAACCAGCCAGATTTACCACTGCAGTTGAACCTCGAATGCTGTCTTTCCACTCTGCCTCCTCTGCAAGCACAATTCCAGGGAACCGGCTGGCTGCAAACAAAAGATCAGCAAAAAAGAAACAGTCTCAGAGAAAATTCCACCATTTTCTAAACATGCAATCAGGTTGTCAATCAATGTGCATATTCAGTGATCCTTTAAAGATCAAGCTTTTATCATCCATTAATCACATGAATACCATATTGATTGGACATCAGAAGTATATACATTACCTTCTTACCAGGAAAAACAGCTCGAGCATTTGGTCTGGATCGTGTCAAGACCCGAACTTGATGGTTATCTGAAGGGTAAAGTAAAAAGAAGTCAGTGGTGCCACTCCAGTCCATATCAATGAGCAAAGTGCAGTGAACATAGACACACACATAATCCAAATGAATACATGCCACCTTAGAAGTTAACCCTTCACACGATAACCACCTTCAGGGAACTAGTGGGATGTAATTTGGACGAATTTACAGAAGAAAAAAAAGATCAAGTCTTGATCATCACTTGCATCGTGACTAAAGACTACCCCTTTGACTTCAAGTATGTATTGTAGTTGTCAAATTCCGGTAAAGGCCCATTCTTTAAGGCTGAATTGAACTAAATTTTCCAAAACCCTACTCCATTGAAGTGAAAACTATGCAAAATAAGTCCTAATGAAAAGTGTTGAAATCTACATATTGGAATTGATCATCCAATTCGCCCACCAGATATCAGTCACAAACTCTACCTAATTCATTTCCGCATTTCTCCATGTGACATGTAAAAAAAGGGTACATCCAGTCACCTTTTTTTGGTAGAACATCCAGTCACTTGAACAACAACAACAACAATCGAGTGTAAATCCCCATTAAATGGGGGTACTCGGGTCAGGATGTACGCAACCTTACCCCATTAATCTTGAATGTTCGTACAAGCCAAAAAATATGGTACTAAACTGCAACTAATAAACAGATATCGAGTGGTGATACCTGCATGTAATCTTTGAACCAAACGTTGACCAATAAACCCAGTAGCTCCAGTAATTGATACAATCATCTGATTAACAAATAACATAATTATTAATCAACCAATCAATACAATATGCTTTAAATATACCCTCATATAATAACATAAAATGGGCATGACCCTTTTGATAAAAAGATCCAAACTTTCAGTTCCATATGCTCTAATCTTACACACAACCTACTAATCTCCACAATGTGAAAAGAATAGAACTTTAAATAAACATAATTACCCAATAAAATGATGTAAAAAGATTATCACCTTGGATGGCTGATCAGACCCATTGTCTTTGCTAACGCACATAATTCTGAACTTTCTGGTTTGTGATCCCTGCAATGTAAAGTATGCCAAGTTAAAGCACACAGTATATACTATTGTAACAAGACTAAAAGAATTCTATAGAAAGGGGGGAGAGAGAGTGGAGTACATAGGAACCTGAGAGAAAAGAGGAGGAGATAAGAGGCTAGTGGTTCTGCATAGCTCCATTAGAGATTTAGAGATTACTATGTCTCTTTGCAGTTTGCTCTGTAGTTCTCAAAATGTTTTGCTGTTACTTCTGGAGGAAAAAGAAGAGGGAGATAACTAACTGTCAGTGATGCTAACTGATAAGGGCGCGCTGGTTTGTAACTTTTGTTCGTGTAAGTCTAGGAGCCACAACAACAAAACTTTGCTAGTTTGCTATTGTACAATGTGTACACTCTCTAATGTCATCATACTGTTTCTAATCTAATGCTTTGGATTAGTGAGCTCAATTGGACCTACAACACAAATGCCCTCTTCATATTGGGCTTTGCCTATTTTGAGTACAATTACAACTCTTGTCATGAAGAGCCAGTCCATTGTGCTTTTGAAGGAGACTCCATTTTCTTTTTTTTTTTGGTGTAAAAGGAGGCCGGTAAGAATCGAGCTCTAACCTTATGGATTAAAGGTGTGCTTTGTACCTCTTGAACAACTCTCTCCTCTTGAAAGAAACTCCCTTTTTGTTACGGTTTAATTACATACTCACATTCGGTTTAGGTTTCGTACTACATAACAAAAGGCACTCTTATTTGTTCATTTGATTGTTATAATTATACTAGCAATTGCACAATTATTTATGCACCATTTGAATATACAAAAAAAAAACACTTGTAAATAAGGGCCCTACTTGGGAAATTAGCAGATAGTAAAAGCAGATAACAGTTAGCAGATTGATGTGAGAGAGATAAGGACAAAATAAGTAAATAGCAAATTTAATAGCGAATTGATGTGAGAGGGAAAAAGACAAAATATGATAAAAATAAGCAGGTTAGTGATTTGCCAAACAAGACCAAGGTGTAACATGGGAAATCAAGGGTCTAATTAAACATGTCATTGGATATATACTAGACGAACTATAGAGAAGAACATCGAGTTGTTGATAGGATGACAAGTCACGGTTACGATTGTAATGGACGAATTAATATTTTTCAAAATGATGGAGTAAGTTGTAACACCTCGAGACTTCACCTCATTTCTTACCTTGTAAACATTTACATTGTTGTATGATATATTCTAGTAGAAAATTCCGACTCAACAATTACAATCGGATGAATATGTACATGTTAGTATGCGTATTGGATCCCCTGATGATATGAGTGATCGAATCAGGATAGAGTTCATGATATCTTGATGATGCCATTGCCATATGTCTACAGGTAAAAATTCAAAAAAAAATCCGGTCAAACAAAAACAGTTACAGTGCTCTTGTAAGGTAATGTGCCATCATCAGCGGGTCCAACTCTAACGACATGCAAGGATAGATGTACCTTCTATAAGACGGCGCCCACAGGCTAGTCTCAAAATTCGTTATCTTACAGACTTACACCATAGCGTTGATATTCTTGATAAATCAAATCGATGCCCCGTTTGTACTATTAAAGGTTGATGATCCGAAAAAATGTAGCGCCTCTTACAGGCACGCCTTATGCAGCTGCTGCTGATCGCACTGTGCCATGCAGTCTTTGTCTCTGAAATACATAGAGAGAAAGAGTATCATGCATAATCAAGGTATCGTGAGCACTGTACGATTACCCGATAGTGGAACGGAAAGGCAAAATTAAATTAAATTTAATGCATTTGATGATCAGGTGTACGTACACTAAATTAAACTAAATTGTGATAAAATATTGTGACATTGTGTGAATACAATGGGGTGGGAAAGAAATGATAATCACGCAAATTTTTCTTTAAAGATTCAAGATTAATGAAATGCAGTCTCATTGTTTTGCTTTTGACTAGTACTAGTACAGTAGCAAGTCCAGTTCAGTAACCGGGCCTTAAACTGTTACATTTGCAAAGTTAGTTTTGTTTTGTACATTTTCTTTTCCTGTTCAGCTGTACTCATAGTCTTAATTAACCCCTATTATGCTTGGATTAGAGACACTGAGATGGATAAATCGATCAGCTGGTGGTTCATAGCTAGCCTGACTGTAGAGCTAGCATATATATACCATGTTACAGAACTTAATTACAGTTTCATAGTTTCAAGTACTTGTGATGCTATCTATTATAAAGCACTTGAACCAATCAATTAGCCAGCCAACACCGTTCGTTGACCCGAACAATGATAACAATAACTTGAAAACTGATGCCATTGCTTTATCCAAAATTAGCTCTTAAGAACACACTTCACACATTGTACATGTACATTAGTATTAGTAGACCGCACTCAAATTGTAGTATACTGTGTAGCTAGCAACAATTACATTTCAATTCCATAATTAAATAACATTACTATAGGCCGGCTATAGCTCCCATGCAGATTTTATGAACATATCTGAAAGAATCATCTCTAATCAGTCATCACAAATCAAATTTTATCGTACCACCACCAAAGAAAATTTGTGATCGAGGGTGGACCCCACATGAACAATATTTGTCAGTGCTACAAGTGTCATGATCCGTTATTGTAAGTTGTAACCAGGACAGTAGAGCTCATAATGTGTTGATGATTTCACATGAACTCTGATTGCAGAGACATATACTGCATGATGTCTGAGCCTATATATATCATCAGGCATGCCTACAAAGATGCCAACACACATTGCTCACATATTACGGAGTATATTACACCGTATGTACCTTTCTTTTTGTACCCTGCCCTCAAGCACCAAAAATTACTACTTAACTAGCTAGCTTATGAGCTAGAAGGCACTGCATATATAGTTCAACAACTAGTGTTATTTCTTCGATCTCTTTATAACACCCTTTGTTAACCTATTTTGTCTGACCAAAATACAAAGCCCTTCATCAGAAAGCTATAGAGTTAAAGATACATTTTCTTATAGCTTGATTAGTTCATATACTTGCATCAGTAGCTATCAATTTAGTGTAAGCAATCTTATGAAAATGGAGATAGTGATGATGGACAAAGTGAGTGCCATAGTGCAAGGGAGCGCGGTGGTGGTGTTTGCCCTAAGCGACTGCTGCATGTGTCATGTGGCCAAGCAACTCCTCATCAGTCTAGGTGTTGGACCAGCAGTCATCGAGCTTGATGCCGAAAACAAGGCCGAAATCCATGCAGTTCTCTACCATCTCTCCGGCGAGGTTGCTGCCCACACTCAAGCATTATTTCCGGCAATATTCGTTGGCGGGAAGTTTCTTGGTGGGATTGAATCACTCATGGCTTGCCACATCAGCGGCTCCCTCGTCCCTCTTCTCAAACAAGCCGGTGCACTTTGGCTTTAACTTAATTAAGATTATCTGCTAATTATTATAAGTACTACCTAAGTACCTATAGTATGTTGTTCTGCCTCTCGTAAGTTTAGTTTTAGCTAGGCCTATTAGTAACTATAATATAAAGGTAGTGTCATATATAGTCTCATAGAGATATGACTTAAGTACTTAACTAGCTAGTAATGTAGGCTAAATTTAGGTTTAGCATAATAGGTGTTGGTAAATATTGCGACTTAGCTTAACAATCTGATGATGAGCATGACCTCGCTGATGTTGTATTAGTACTATGTTTATCAATATCAATCGAAGGTTGTGTTAATTTTCTAACGTTATTAAGATCAGATATCCATTGCATGTACACGTCTTTTCTTTTCCTAGTATGTATTCTTTAGATGCCTTGTTCGATCTATAGGAATTGTACGTCATCATTGTTTTCCCAAACTATTCTGTTTTAAAAGTAATTGCTAGCTAGTTTGCTACTAATGTGAGGAGAAGTCAGAGTATAATCATTAGCTATTTAGCTGACCTTTGCCGTTTAACTTAACAACAAAGAAAACATGTTTACGTTCACTAATTTGAGGAAAGGTAAGAGTTTGTATAATCAAATTTGAATACTCCGTAGTACTTATTAGTTATTACGTAGGAGCTGAGGTAGGAACCGAACTACCTAATGGTCCTAACTCCTAATGGAAAATGGATACATCACATTATCACATAACGAAGATAATTGTTGTACAATGTACAGAAGCGACGTAGCTCGCTCAGATGCATGAAAGCAAATAAAAGACTTGCTATTGGCCGGCAATGTCTGCCAAGTCCCCTGCAGGCTGCAATTGCTGATCACAAAATAAGCCAAGCTTATTATTTGCAGGTTTATAGATCAGATATTCACTTTCTTTACCCCTTTTTGGCTAAAGGAATATGCTTCTACAAATGACACTGCTTTTACATATGGCAGAATTTCACATTTGGGACATGTTACTGACGACGTGAATTAAATGTTTCAATCCGTTAAAGCTGTTAAAAGGATTGCATACGTAAGGTGTTATGGGTAGAACAAGACATATGTAGGTATTTGACTGCAAAAGTGCCTCTCTTTGCCAATTTTATGGGGACACAATAACATGTGATTTGAGTTTTTACCAGAACATCCTCTATGACTCTCACCTTATGTAATTGAGATTATTGAGGTGATCTTATTTGACCTCTACCGATAGTGAGAGGGCTCTTTGACTGCGCATGCATAGAGTATGATGAATTAACTAATTAAACCACCCAGCTGATGAGTTTATTCAGGTACAATCAGCTAACTTCTATGAAAGTATGTGATTGTGATATTGGTTTAGTTGAAATTAAAATTGAAAATTTAGACAACAACATTATGAACTTTTAAAAACAACAAAGAAAAAGAAAGGGCATCCAAGAGAAACCTACGGAGTAGAACTTTAATACAATGATTCAGGAGTCATTTTTTCATCTTACTTACATGATGTTTGGTGGGACGAAAAGACACTACAAATGTTAGATCTCATGTTTGAATTATCCCTCTCCGTTGATGCATGTAATCGCCTATGGTGGCTAGTTGTAACAATATAAAAACACATCGTTGTTATTTGCTCAAGAGTTAGTGTGTATATGCGATTAAATAGCTCATAGTTTAGCGAAATTTCAAACCGTATGACTTTAGTGATCGCTTTTGGATCGAAGATTAACCGACGGAGATAGAAGATCTCGCTTATAATGACTTTGCTACCTTTATTGAAATGAATTAATCACACCCATTGGATGCTCTCCCAAAAAGAAATGGTTCACTAGTTAGTGACCAAAGAAGGTAGTGGGCTTTGGTGTCCCATCTTGTGTGCCACTTCAATTCGGGCTGTTCGTGATTTGTTAAGACATTCAAAATAAATTACATTAACTAATCACGCATGATCGGGATTAAGTAACACACAAGGTGGGATAACGTTATAGCCTTATAGGACACCAAAGCATAAGGAGTTGGCAATTAAATGGTTCACTAATTGATCACGGTGAAAGTCCAAAAACAAACCATATGAAAACAGAAGTCTCAAAAATTCAGGAAATAACGAGGTTGTACACAGCCCAAGAGACGATTAATGAAAAGTGAGCCCATATTCACAGGCCCAAAAACACAATAAACACCAAACTCTAAAACCCCAACAGATCAAAAACCTCTTTCTAAAATAGAAAAACTAATCTTGAGGACAGAGAAAGGAACCCAGGATGGCAATGAAGATGCAGCAATGGTGCAGCTCACTAGCAACAAGACTCATCATCTCAACAACCCAAAAACCCCCACTACCCATTTCATCATTTTCATCAAAGATGTCATCTTTATCATCATCTTCATCATCAACAACATCATCATCAGCACCAACACTTTGTGGGAGGGGAGACAAGAAGACAAAGAGAGGGAAGAGATTCAAGGGATCATATGGTAATTCAAGGCCTAAGAAAAAGGAAATGATTCAGAGGTTTAAGGACAAGGTTGAAGTTCCTAGGTCCACACCTTGGCCTCTCCCTTTCAAGCTCATTTGAATTATGTTTAATTTAAAATATTATTAGTATTGTTGTCTTTAGGAGAGTGTTGGGTAGTTTGTTTGTTTTAGCTGTTGTGACATTTTCTGGAGATGGGTATCTTGTTTTATGCTATATAAAGGTTTGGTTTTTATGTTATGTTATGTATGTTTGTTTTGGATATTGAGTTTATGGCAAAAAGAATTGATTTTGATATCAGAATTGTTTTGTTTATGCTTTTTTTGATGTGGGTTTGTTGTTGTTTGTGGAAAGATTGAATCTTTTGTTGATTAGGAGCTCAAAAGGATGAGTTGAAAGTAGGGTTTCTTTTGGTGTGTAGTAATAGCATTGGTTTATGGTACGTATTAAGCTGTTGCTTATAAGACCAATGTATAATCAATTGATAGGATATGTCACATTTGTGTGAATGCCATGTTTTAGAGGTTTGAAAATTAGTCCTTGGCAATGAGCTATGATTCTAATTCTGTTGTGGAGGTGATATTAAGGTAGAATTGAAGAGGAATTTATGCTGAGAAACGCTATAAGGGTATTGTGTCGCTTTGACGGTTGTGCAATGGGTTGATAACTTAATCATCAAGGTTTTTGGTTTGTTAGGATTGGAAGATTAGCTTGATTAGTGATTGCTTAATCCTTGTGTAGGAGGTATTTACTAAGACACCTGATTGCTTCGGTGAGTACACTATTAGGAACTAGGAAAGCTATATATTTTTTGCAAGATATACGCTGAACACTTCTATTGAGAAATCTGAGATAAAGAATCAAATGAATGTTTACAAAAGAACTGCACACTATGATGTGATTTTAAACCATCTCGTCCATCTAATTAGGCTTCTGTTGTAATGACGGAAGCCAGTGTGTTCTCGATGGTCTGGTTCTTGTGTAAGAGCTGATACTCGAGCTGTTCTGTATAGTTTCCTGATGCTTTCGTGGAAGAGTTCGCCGGTATTACTTGTTTGTAACTATACCCTCCTCGTTCACCTGATTTTGATCTGATGGCAAGCAATGGTTTCTGACTCCTGGATTTTATCTTGCCTAGCCTTAGTACTGGACAGATAATATTCTCACGGGCAACTTGAAATTGAGGACTAAGATCAGACCTATAGATAGTGTAGAAACGACCTCTGTTGTTACTTCATTAGCGGCTTAGTTTTGGTGAATCATTTCATCACACTGCTAGATATATGTTGGTCTTCTTTAGGCTGTATATCTCACTTTCAGATACCTGTTGCTGCAATTGAGTTGCCAAACACAGTGCTGATTCTGTAACTATGCCGATGCCTATGATAAAGTATATGATACCAAATGCCATGGTGATAAATCCAATAATGAAGCCCAAGCAGTTTTGCATGCCATTGTTTGGAGCTGCAGCTGCTATTTTACACCCATGGTATATTGCCCAAACGAGCATGATCATGGAGACAACCGTGACTGAAGTCTGTATAACTACTTGACAGATTGTATTTTGCTCCTCTTCTGCTTAACATTTTACAGAACAGTTAGGATATTGCAAAATGGATGAACTCAGTCTCAAGTAGATATAATCAGAGAGTACATAATATTATGGATAGCAAGAAATCAAGTATATGAATGTTAGACTTAGTTCTGTTGGGACACTTATGATACACCTGGTACCAGACTAACCAATTTTCATACAGTTATATCTTACTGAAGCCATTTCAAAGAGACTAGTATAGGAAACTGCATGGTACCTTGATCATCATGAGCTCTCACTTTGCCAGTCTTTAACCAAGCTGACAGGTCTAGAGCTAACTCTGCAACAATGGTCGCCCCAAAGATGAAATAAACTGAGCCAAACACTACTGTTGCGACCCCAAAGATGAGAGAGATATCACCATCATCAGAATTGCGGCTTCTGGAATCTCTGCTTGCTTGAGTGGCCAGGTTATATCCTGTATAGATCATCCATATGAGCATGAGCATAAGGAACATAGCCACAATGATATGTACAACATGTTTTGTAGTTCTTCCTGCTGTTGCATCTTCACCCATCCTCAAAGGTACTGTTCTGAAACAAGAGCTAAAATGCGCAGTCTCGGGGGAAATGGAAGGAGAAAAGAGAGAGTAGTAGAAATGGTGAAGCAATATCTGGTATTGGGTATTGCTTCTTAAGAAGTTAGGTAATTGGCCATCATTGGAAATTTGGATGTCCTAATCACTGTCTACTTCCCCTACTTAACCATCGTATTTGAAGGGTTTAATTAATATGAGTCTTATTTTGGAGTCTTTTTAGGCTTCTTAACTGGAGAAAGAATGACTTGTTCATGCTTATGTTATGAGTTGACTCTTTTTGGTCTATGTTGGAGTGTTTCATTGTTTTTGACCTAGTCTTTGGTGAACCACCATACATATTGAGTAACAAAATGCATTAGTGCCTAAATTGTACTGTATTCTCTTAACCTCAACGTGCCTTGTTGAGTTTTTTTATATTGCATATTGACTTAGCCTAATTTACCCAAGGAAGAAAGTATGGTGACTTCCACAAATTGGAGCCATGGGAGCCACCATATCTAGAGTAATCTGGACCATTCATTTTCTACATCAATCAATCTCGTCCGTTAAAACTAATAAACTTAATAAATGATGTAGAAGTAACAATAAAATAGAAAAAAAATTTGGATGATTTTAAATTTTGTAAAAAAATCTAAATGTTATTCATAGTTTTTGTACAAAAAAAATTGGACTATTTTAAAATTTATATGCAATTTTCAAAAAAAAAAATTAGGGAAATTTTTTTTTTATAAATATAAATTTTGATCAAAATAAATTTTATAAAACTTTTGATTTAGTTTTTTGAATTTTTTTTAGTTATAATAAACTAACAATAACAATTTTTTGGATAATAGAAACTAATTTTATGATATTACATTTCAATGGCTAGGATGCATAGATGGCAAAATTAATGGTGCAGATCTTACTAAGTTATGGTGGCTCCATGGCTCCATGGCTCCAATTTGTGGGAGTCACCATACTTTCTTCCTATCAAGAATACTACAACAACAAAAACTAAGTGAAAATCCCAATTCAATGGAGGTATTCGCGGTCATGATATACGCAAGTTTATGTTGAAGAAAACAGAGAGCTTGTTTTCGAGATTGACCAATTGCTGCATTGAAGTATTGACTTTTAACATAAGTAGCGGAAGGTTTTCATAATCGTTTTGCTATAATCCATAATCACCTTAAGTTGAAAGATGGAGATAATATCATGAACGAGGCCTAAAACATCACAAGGGTCAAGGATTACCAAAGTACCAATGCGTGTGTGCTTGAAATTCAACCACATCCAAGCATGAAACTTTACCTTCTAAAGTAAACCGGTCCGTTCTTGTGAATTGGATATCATGACGAGAGAACAAAAGAGGCAAGGATCATTTCTGAAGTGAGTTATCCATGACAAATGGGTCAACATAAGTCTCTCGTCATTCTGAAAGCTCACGTCTCAACGAAGGTTAGGTGTAATTGCTTCTGATTTAACTGAAATGAAAACCATGATCGCGTGAAAGAAAAAGATGGTGAGATCATACATTATCAACCAGTCAATTGAAACATGAACTTCCCTAGGTGTATTTTCCACCGCAGAAATCCAACTTTTCGTGCAAATTACCATCAATTTAAAGCATTGTCAAAGGGTTAATGACTTCATAAAACGTTGATAACAATGATGATATCAAGAAAGCATCATTTTTAAACATTGTCAAGAAACCATTGTCACAAGGGAACCATCAAATAAAATCAAACATTTACAAATGGAGAGAGGAAACATTACACTCCAACTATGACATTACACAAGGTAATCAATTACTCGTGCACTAAACATGGCGTTACACTAACATGTTACGAACTGTTTAACTGTCTAATGTGGCATTTTTTATCTACATCCACCTTGAATTTCTTGGTGGGTTTCCCCCAAAGTGGCAGAAATAACAACACATGGAAAGAACGAGACCACTAACGCAAGTGAACCTAAGAAAATTTTGACATGCGTAGGTGCACAATTGGGTAAATGGAAGAAAGTATGGTGACTCCCACAAATTGGAGGCATGGGAGCCACCATAACTTAGTAAGATCTGCACCATTAATTTTACCATCTATG
>ONZK01003605.1:89738-143300 GCA_900322385.1 Pharnaceum exiguum
ATATTATCCAAAAAATTGTTATTGTTAGTTTATTATAACTAAAAAAAATTCAAAAAAATAAATCAAAGTAATTAAAGTTTTATAAAATTTATTTTGATCAAAATTTATATTTAAAAAAAAAATTTCCCTAATTTTTTTTTTTCTATTTTATTGTTACTTCTACATCATTTATTAAGTTTATTAGTTTTAACGGACGAGATTGATTGATGTAGAAAATGAATAGTCCAGATTACTCTAGATATGGTGGCTCCCATGGCTTCAATTTGTGGAAGTCATCATACTTTCTTCCATTCTTGATATAGCAAATCACTACTCATCTCTTCTAATCTATTTTTTCACTATCAAAACAACTAACACGGACTTAAAAAACTAAAAACTAAAGGAAAAGATGTGAACCAACTCATTTCTCAGGTGAAGGTTAACATGTGGGAGCCATACAGACCACAGTGGAGTGATCCAATTTGACTCCTACATGCTATTACGCCTAAATTTGGAAACGACAAGTTGACAATTCACTTTAAGCATTGTCTCGTGCAAGGCACCACAAAGTTTGGAACAAGAGAAGAATACCAAGCCCCATCTACACTCATGGAAATCCTGGAGCAATTCCAAAGTTCAAACTGAGACTTGCGATGGGGCTGGATTTATGTGCTGTTGTGGCCATGCCTGAAGCTGGCTCTTTTGTTAAACTAACAAGCATTGCCAGCAAGCTTGCAAGGAGAAATCCAACTAAAATCTCAATACAGTAAACCAAAAAAAAAAAACTTTGCTGGTAATTCTATGTAACAGAAAAGGGAATGTCTTCATCGTTATCTTCCTGCCGTTGACAGCATTAGTCTCATCATCTGCATCACCCAATTACATGATTGTAAGACAATTATCAACAGCAAAAGAATACAAGACCATATCATTCCTTCGAGATCATTCCAGTAACTACATTTCTATATGCCATCAACAGCAAGCTGGAATGCAAGCTGTCGCTGCGATAAAAGTGATTTGGCATCCAAATGCAAGGTAAACAAAAAAATCATGTAAAAGATGGAGCACTGCGAACCTTTATTGACTGCACCAAGGAAGGTTTCTACTTCAACTCGGCCTCTTCAAGTCCATAATCATATGCAATCTCAATCTGTGATAAGAGACAGCCACATTAGGGCCAAAAAAAAATCAGAAGCCGAACTGAGAAGCAAAAGGTGGGAGCAATCAGAGCTTCATTTTGGCTATTGTTAATTAATCCACCATTCCACAAGCCCAGTAAATACCAAGAAAAAGAGCAAATGTAAAAGGGCACCAAGGCACAATAGATTCCTACGAAGCATTGTTACCAAATCACTAACCTAATTCAGATAGCAACTGCCGTAAACAACATTAGAAGATTACATATGTTCGCCAGTATAAAAGAGAGATGGCAGCATACAAGAACAACAAATCCGAACAGTCCAAAAAAAATAAAAAATGGGTTTGGTAGCCAACTCAAAACAGACCAAAAAGTGGCAAGTGCCCAACTCAACTTCTTCCTTCTTCTTTTTTTTTTGGTTTTGGTTGTATGGCAATCCAAAAACACACAGGTGCACACCAAGATATATTTATCGAAATCTGCATACCTGCCAATACCATATTACCATCTAGGCATATACCTCTGATATAAGCATGGGTGTGAGGTCTCTAAATGTAAAGCAAGTCAACAGCCAGTGAATGCAGTGGAGGTTGATAGTGGTAAAATGTAAAACACATAGCAATGCACTGACATTATGAAGTCACTAAGAGTTAAATATTAACTACGCATACAACTTTACACCACAAGCAATGACCAGGTACACAGTGTCAAATATTGAAGTTCTGGGGACAGCCTAGAAAACAAAACATAACAAAAAAGAAGAAGAAGAAGGGGAGGACCATACTCAAGGCACAAAGCTGCCAAAAAATTGAAGTTAATACAAAGTCTGTAAAGAAGCAAATAAGTTGAAAATTTGAATAGACAAGTCCTGTAAGAACAGTGAGTACATACCCCTTTAGGTGGCTCTGGGTTTCTGCAGAACTTGGAACCGCCAGGAGCCCATGGAACTGCATTCGGATTTTGTATAATGAATGAGACAGGAGTAGATTGCAAATTTAATTAGCAGCTAACAGAACGACATTACACATAAATGGTGTCTTATTTCTAAATGGCCGGGGAGCAGAAGTTATTGGTGCATTAGTGAAATAAAATGAAAGGCTATGGATGATAGCTTTGGCAAAGCTTAGCCAAGTCAAAGTCAACTATGTCGTAAGATTGCCGATTGCACAATATTCACAAAATCCGGAAGTTGTGGCACTTCATTTGCAAGCAGAAACTAACATGAAAGGCTGGAAGCACATAAGAATACCACAGTTTCAAAGAACCCCGAAGAACTCAAATCAAGAACTCAAAAAATCACCTTGAAATCACAATGAGAGTATAAAGGGTGTTACAAAGAACAATGCAGTCAAGAATCACACAGATATCAAACATGAACAGTTCGCTGAACCAGAGGCCAAGCATTATCTTCTACATGCAACATGAATATACAAACATAAGGGGAGTTCAAACCATACTCACTAATCATTTGAATTTTGAAGTCCTAGGAAGAACTCTCATGATGCTAAAATAAGAGTTCGGCCAACAAAAAATAATGAAGTGATCACCCCATCACTCTTGATCGAGGTCAAAGAATTGGATGTATAAATTCTTACCTTTCCCCTCTTAACCAAAAAATTTAAATATCATCATGATTACTTGATGCGTTGTACGCCTATTATTCTCCTCACTAGTTAACTTGGTTACCATGACTTCTGACCTTACACTTCCCTTTAAAAAAAATAGAGATGCACCGCCTGCTCACAGAATGAGGGGCACCCAAGAGAGACAGAGACGGGGGGTCGGTACTCAGGTTGTCAACATAGATATATAAATAACATAGAGGAAAGACAAGTACCACCCTTTACAAGAGAGCGCTCAGCTAGTCAGCTCAGTACATCAGCTTAACAAAAGCTTTTCACTTTTCCCTAAGAAATTCATTGGTCCCTCCCCTTCCAAATCCCCACAAGATAGCCAAAAGATCATCTCCAACCTTTGGTCTTAATTAGCTTGACCCATTGTCTATTCAGCCTCCTTAGAAAGGCTGCTCCCTTTTTAAATACTCCTCCAGTCCTCCCCTATATAAACAACAGGTTAACTCTATGCACATCCCACAACTATACCACCACTAATGCCTTACAACTACCACCATCAAAAGTAAGTATACAAAGTTTATGATTGTCAAAGATAAATCAAGGGGAAATATCCTAGACAACCTCCTCTTATATCACGAGTAAAAACATTAGCATAGCAAATCTTCGTTCAAATGGGAGGGCCAACAAAATAAATAAAACTAGATATTGGTTAACTATGTTTTCTGTAGGTAGCTTAACCAAGGTGCAGAGAGAAATACAAGCCAAACATTAACAAACCAGATGTTAAACGGAAAAGGCAAACTACACACTTCCAACATAAGAAACATCTACCACAAAAAAAACATAATCTAACATGTCTAAATCCTGCAAAATACTAACAACTTACCAATGTATGGGTCTGGGTGGCGAAACTTGTTGTACTGAGCTTCACCGTGATCAATCATTCTGTCAATAGTATCCAAGTCTTGCTACAATACCCAACATAAAAAACACCCATCAACACCAATCATACAAAATACAACACACCACAGCCTTTAACCCAAACATGATCGACACAACCAAAACTGATTGGAAAATATACTTTGGTCCTAAAATCATACTAAAAGCCACTGACCTATCATAGACTCATAGTAATTAACAAGCCGAGCTTTTTCACTACGATATCTTAATCAAGATATATACTTGGCCATTGGTAACATTCCCTACAACCAAAACTCAACGATTCTTAGGTACACCCGGTGTACATTGGGGTGTTTTTTCCAATGCATTACAGCATATATCATTAGTCACATTTTTAATGTCATTAGTCAGTCCATTTATTGTTAGTCATATACCCACCCGGTGTACCAAAGACTTGCTGACCAAAACTAGCTTCTCCGTATCTTTAATCACATGACAACTAATTTGGGTCGGAAACAACCAAATGGGGGTATGAGTTAGCTCAAGTGGTATAAATAATCAATGCTATATAACTCAAAAGGTCCCAAGTTCGATCCTTTCCTAACAAACAATCTGCATTTCCTAACCCAACACATACCCAGAAAAGAAAAAACAAACTTCAGATTAACCCAACAAAAGAAAAAAGACTTACGACATTTTTGTTGGCCTCAAACTTCTGACGGAGCAAATCAGCCTGAGAGAGCAATAAAAACAAGAAAAGGGAAAATGGGTAAGTGTTAGATCGGGGAAATGAGGAAAACCCAACTCAAGGAAAAAAGAAAAAGGGAAATGATAATGATTAAGTAATGATTACATCGTCGTAGAAGAGGTGACGATGGACGGCCCAATTGAGAGTGTCACGAAGGGCACGACGGTAGAGGATTCTGACCCTTTGTTTCTGGGCAGATCTTCTGGCTAAATACGACGCCGTTGATGCTATGCTCATTTTGTTGTTTTTGTTCTATCCCACTCTCTCTCCTTCGACAGTCTTTGGTGTGGTATGTGTTTTAAGCAGATGCAAAAATGTGGGTTGTAGTTGTTTGCATTTACAGCATACGACGTCGTTTGATGTTATTTTTTACCGTTTTTATTTGTCTTTAAATTTTTTTAAATGGAAATTTTAAAAATGTACTGCTACACTGAATTAAATTGAACAAAAAATTGTATTTAATTGTTTTTCTATCAATTGCTTATAAAACATTTTTAATGTTGTCAATAATAAAAGAACTTTCAATGTTACGCTAACAAAATACAAGCTAAACTAAAAATGAATTGAAATTAATAGAATTGATTTGAGCTTCAAGATAAGTGAAAAAGTTGTCTCAAAAAGGTTGCTTTTGAGATTTGGCTATCTACTGATTAGTGTAGCGGAGGTTGTAGCTTATTTTTTACACAAAAAATTGTGTAATCCCGTATGAGTATTAATTGTAGCGGAGGTTGTAGCTTATTTTTTACACAAAAAATTGTGTAATCCCGTATGAGTATTAATGAACAATCATATAAACATTAATTACCCCTCTCACTCAATCTCATATATGAAACGCGTTCACACAAATTTTTCTCTAATTTTTATAAGCAAGGTTGTGTATTATAGCTCATGAACTAAATGGTTTAACTTTTCAGTAGTTCTTCAAGAATGGTTTAACTTTTCAGTAGTTCTTCAAGGAAAAACAAATTTGTTTCACTAATTATTAACCAAAAGAGAGTTCCATCAATATGAATAAAAAAAAAGGTTTATTGTTATGGATTTTAAGGTAAATTATAATTTGATACTCAATCATTATGCCACCCATTTTATCTGAATATACAAAAAAAAAACTATGAATTTTATTACTGATTTTGGACGAATCAGTCAGTAGGAAAACCGACTATATTGAAATTAGAAAGACATTGATTATAATTGAATTTTACAATAGCATTTTCATAACCTCCAAGGCTCCAACAATGTGATGGCAGCAACAAATAAGTATCCGTCACTAACAGTTTACATTGGAGGTCAGACATCAATGCTTCGACCAGTACAACTTAATCGTGGTCTTTACCACATTTCTTTGATGATGATTACAATCCGAAGTTCCTCTTCCCACACAATATATGTTTACAGCCAAAAGCATGAACTCGCATCAGTTAAGCTGCACAAATGGACTTCATATGAGTATTTTGACAGCATTCATGCCAACAGCTGCAGTTTCTGGGCCATCGGCGCAAATTTATCAACAGGTCGGGAGACTTCTTCATATTCACATCTGCAATAATACAATGAAGATGGCTAACTCGCAGTGGCATAAACTACCCTTGAGGATCGGATAATGCAGACGGCATCAAACCGACACTTGCATAATGCAGTCCATAACAACGCAATGGCGCAACCAGTGGTAATTCAAATGGATATTAATAGAAGTAACTAAAACACAACTACACAACAAACGCCGTGACACAGGTAGCATGTTACAGCAGAACATTCAAATGAGGATGTTCGTTTGATAGTGATACCTTGCTCATCTTTCAGCCTCACTTTTTAAGGATTCCATGAGAGTGGCTGAATCCCCATTAGCCCGAGGGACAAATTCCATTCCCTGAGTCTCATCAATCAAAAACACACAGGCTATCAGGTTTGATAGATCAATGACAAGTGGGGATAAAAAGAAAGAGGTGAAAGAAGCTTCCGTATTGGAAAGTCGGGAGACTACAAACAACAACGCCTTAGTTGCAATACAGATTCGCTTTGGCTAACACGGCCAGACACAGAATCCCAAAGTTTCCCTCTTATATGACAGCAGAAGATATTATCCAGCAGACATACATCTTGACAAATAGAAAGGAACCTTAACTTCCAGAACTATAAGTCTGTAAGATCATTTATGGAGCTTTATTAACCCAGGAAACCAAAAAAAAAAAAAAACAGGATTGACATCGTTAACACGAAAATATTTGAAGCTACTAGACAAGATAGAAACTCAAGATACTTACCGGATGATTTTGAGACTGGCCTATCGTTCTTTGAGGTCGTGCATTTAAATCAATCATATTGCTATCCATATCTACATCACCAACGGCATTGCCATCTACAGCTGGAACTACAGACGCTAAATGATTTTGCTCCCTATCCTCCATAATTGTGTTTTGTGGTTGATTAGGTTCCCTCCTACCGTCACCTCGATCAGCTTGTTGTGAACTCGTGTCCTCAACACGTGTAGGTTTGTCACCAGGAAACTATAGACAATCCACCCAATATTGAGTGAAGTTACATTGATTCAGGAGTAATATACACTAAAAAAATGGCAGGGGCACACTCACTGACCTCGGCTCTCTGTCTCAATAAAAGATATCTTCTATGCGTTCTTTTACCACCAACATGTACAACCATATCACATTGCAGACAAAGTGAGCTCCCATCGATCTCGCAATAAAAGAACGCTGCGGAAATTATCTAATAAATCAACTTTAAATAGAAGGATAATACAAATAGCATGCCTTGCATGTTCTGATGCAGAACCACCCACCAGGTGCATTTTCACAAATGTCACATTTTGGCACTTCACTAGGGGCGGCAAGCCCAACGCGTATATGTCGACTAGCAAGCTTATTACACAAGTGCACCTGTCATGTCAACACCAGAACTTGCATCAGTGTGGTATCAAGATACTTAAGTATTCTATTTGAAATTCTACGATTGGACTAGTCCATTAAAAATCTGCAATACCAGTACGGTAATCCTTTTGCTACTTTCCGATGGGAATGTTACTTTTGAGATCCAAAAACTTACTCATACAAGTCATAACAAAAAAAAATCCTTAAAACTATGTTAAAAGACAGCTAGCAAAACTCCCTCTAAACAACTACTCTTCCAGAGCTTACCAAAAAAAAAAACAGTTCTTTCAAATTCCTTTGCCCGTTTCTAACATTGTTGTCAATCACTTAGCATCCAAAACTGTTGTGCATCCGGTATTCCATGAAATTCTAAACAACAAGAAAAGCCTGAACAAAGCACCCCTTCAACAGAGAATAGGTTGCAGACAAGACTCAACCTCACCAAGTCAAAACAAGATCTCCAAAATTACTTCGTGGAAATGATAATAACGGTAAAATTGCACAAAAAACTGATGAAATCCTACTATATTCATCCAAAAAAATGTAAGTTAGGAGTTATGGCATGAGCATCGTAGTTAGTATGGTAACAGAGATGGTTTTTCCCAATTCTATAAATAAAGTTGAATTTCATGAATAGCAGGTCATAAATAAGTCAGGCTAAAGAAATAAACAAAAGCAACAACTTTGAAGAGAGATCATCAGATTAGGGAGGAACTCCATAAAGAAAGAGTACAATCATGATCTTGGGATAGGGTAGAAAAGAACCTACATTTGGCCAATTTGCGTCTTGAACAAACGCACAAACATAATCCCCCAAATGGCATGCCTAGAAAGGGGGGAATAGTGAAGGGGGTAATACAACTAATCTAAGGAAGGGTGGAGGGTGAAAGGTGGTGGCGGTGGTTGAAGGAAAAAAGGGGGAGAATTATTAATCGAACATAGGAAATTCTACGGTATTACTCCAAGGGAGCGGGGTTGAATCTAGTCCCCCCCTCCCTGGTTTGGGGTGAATTTTCTCACTCTCTTCCACTTTCTTCCATAAATTTCATTCCTCAACCACCATCTCCACCTCCATTAAGCAATTTTACATTGCTATTTCTAATTACCGTCCTCACAGGCATGCCCTAAGATTGACCTCAACCACCATCTCCACCTCCATTAAGCAATTTTACATTGCTATTTCTAATTACCGTCCTCACAGGCATGCCCTAAGATTGAGGTGTTCCGGTAGCATATGGTAGGGGGAGAACAATAGATCACAAATGTCAGGGAATTTTTGAGATGGTACAAAACCTACACTATTCACCAATCAATTCCCCACTCTCATCCCCACCCTCGCCCACCCGCCCGCCCCAACCTACAACTCTAGAAAAGCAACCTTGAAAAGAACCTGCAATAATCAATGCCATTATAGGCAACTTCATCTTCCTCCAATCTTACTCAATTTTCACATGATTTTTCAACATGTCACACTCATGACTCACCACAACTGAAAAAGACATGATCTTGCCCCCACTAACCAGTTAGCACCTCATGAAAACCATTTCAACCAAACTAATTGCACCTCAAATGCTTCTCAACTGCTTACATTTATTAACTATTAGTTTACTGCTCAGCTACATGTGCATTATGAGTTCATCTTAGCATTAAAGATTCAATCTTTCTTCTTATAGGGACACAATAATCAACCAAAAAAATTCTGGGCAAGCCTTAGATTGGTCTCAAATATGACCATCTCAACTTTCTTTTTCATTTTACAAAACAACCCACCAAGTTAAATTGCACACAAGAGGCAAACTTTACACATCATATGAACTAAATCTAAGAAACATGAGAAAATCAGCAAAATTTAAAACACCAACCAAAAAAGGTAAAGAAAAGGATGACAAAGGAAGTGTTACCTTCTCATCACAAGCAAGGCAAAGAGCAGCCTCATCAGCAGCACAGAAGAAGATGGCAGCAGCACCTTCACAAACATCACAAAGGGTTCTCATTTTTCCTATGTATATATTACTTTCTCTCTCTCAAACTCTCATTAGCTTTGTTGAGCTTTCTCAAAACAGCCAACACCCAACAAAGTTCCAACCACTACTCAGCTACTAATAAGAGTTTCAGTTTTTCAATTGTATTATTATGCTAGTAATGGAAAGTCTTTGTCATTAGCTCTCTCTGTAGCACTTTTGTTTTGTGTTTGTTTATGTTTCGGCTAATGTATCTTTTATGTTTGCTTTGGGGTTGTGACGTTTTCTTTTGAATGGATGTACAGTGTGAAGTATGAACCCAACACCTGTTAATTGTGTCTGTTTTTTGATGGGAACATGTTAATTTGTGACTTAAAAGCTACAGTGATGTTCCTTTCAGCCTCTTTTAACGAGTAAAACAAAAGAAAAATTAGTTTACTTAGCTCATAATTTGTGAGTTTAACAAGTTGTCTTGATACACAATCATTTATTAGAAGCTATATATATTGAACTTCTATTGAAACTACATAGTGAAATATTTACAATGAACATAATGTACAAAAAATTATGAATGGATATCAATGTTCAGAAATTGAATTAAATTGAAACTTCTTACAATTAAAATAAACGAGTTAAATTGAACTGTATTAGGCTGAACTGAATTGAGAAAGAAAACATGTCCTAATTCTTAAGATATAACGTGTGTTTTACTTATGGTAGTCATATACAGAGTAGTTAGGTCTTTTTGAATCAATTATTATCATTTTAAGTGTATTTTATATTTAAAAACGACATTTAAAAAGTTGTAATTTAAATTTTATTTCAAATTAACCGCGAGCATAAAAAAGTTGACATGTATACTTGAGTTGACAAGTTGACACAAGTGAGTTTTGTGTGACACGCATGAAATACTGACCAAGTGATTTGATCTGTACGCTATTGGACGTAAGATAATGGCCACGAATTGTTACAAGTGAAATAAAATGGGGTTAGGGAGATGCGCTGAGTCATGGGCTCTCCCCTGCATTTTCACCCGCTATTTCATGAGCCATCTGGCCCATTGGTCCCACTCACATCATTCAGTACCACGAATACTTGCCCTTTGGGTCCCTTTTCCCCTTTTTCTTTATGTCTTCTCTTTTGTTGAGCTACTCTATAAGTCCAATTTAGGGTGTGTTTTGGGCCTTTTTGGTAGGAGAGCATTTAGCGTTAGCGTTTAGTATTTTTAGTTGTAACAGCATTTTTGACCGGTCAAAAATACTCTTTGACATGTTCGGCAAAGAGTATTTTCAAGGGTCCAAAATGTTCTTCACAAAATGCTGTTGACAACAGCTTTTTCACTATTCATCAATAATTTACACCGTAAAACTGCTAACTGTTACCAAACAACTTTGACCTGCTAACTGCTAACTACTAGTCAAACCTTCTAACTGCTAACTATTAACCGCTAACTGCTCATGCTTTCTCCCAAATAAGGCCTTGGTCGACTGAAATGATATGAACTAAAACTGAATTGAACTGAAAGAAACTGAACTGAACTGAAAAAAACTGAACTGAACTGAACCGAAAAAAACTGAACTGTAGTGCTACCGACGAACAAACACATCCTTAGTTCTTTTTCTAATTAGTTTTGTTATGTTTAGTTTTTTCAGTTATATTCAGTTTAGTTAAACTCTTAAACAGACTAAAAAAAATATAATATTTTAGTCCGATATTATTCTAGGATCTTACAAACGAATAAAACACGCCCTTGTAGTTTTCTTTATTGATCGATATGATGTCTGAACTGTTGTATGCGTGTACTAAATTGTAAAATATTAAGGTCAACTAAAAAACTAAAATAAATTGGAAATTATTGGAATGAGCTGGAAACATTTGACTATAGTTAAAATAATAACTAAAAAAATTAAATTGAGTTGGGAACACTAACGTTAAACAAAACACAATCTGTTAAAGCAAAACAATCATTCTCTAGTAAGATTGTGTTAGTGGACAACAAAGCTTACACTTGTACAAATATAAATATAAAAAAAAAAACAGTTTGGTATCCTTATACAAAATAGGAACATACATTGAGTATTGTTGTAAAAAAAAATAATCATAATTTCAAATTAGGATACAATTATAGAAAAAAAAAATGCAACAATGCTCGGGATCTATAACTAGTTGTTTGTTTAGATTATGTTTTTTTACTCTTTCTTCAAAGACATTTTATAGGGTAATAAAAGGCTTTTTAATTATTATAGCCCATTAATGGTTAAGTTACTTTGAAGAGGCTTTTCTTCCTCTACTCATTTTCCTACTACATATATATTTTGAGTTTATTTAGTTTCTTTTTTTTTAATTACCAAAAGGAAACTTGTTATTATAGGGCTTATAAACTATATGGTCGTAGAAGAGTTTGGATCCTCTCCTTTATCTAGAATAACTTACAAGTGCAATTACTCTATCTAATTGCTTATATTTATTATAGCAAGTAATGAAGGGGTAAGATTTAGTTGTATTTTTATGCTTGTTACTTGTTATGCCGCATATCCCCTCTAACACTTGTAAGTGATCACTTGTGGCTCTCTTCTCTCTCCTTCTGTTCAACCTTTTCTCTTTTAAATATCGTGATTACATGCTATCGATCATTTTGTGATCCACTTATTTAATGCAATCTTAATATGTTAAATCATGCATGAGTACTTCAATTGCAATTCCACCGCTATTCTTTTAAAAAAAATCATCCTATCATAATGAGTTTGCCAAGTTTTAGGTGAAATTGATGTTTATAGATTAAGGGCATGTTCTCATCATCTTCTAAAACTTGTTTAGCTTGTAACTTGCTAAAGTAATCAGGTTTTGATCCCGATATCTATTCGTAGTTATTAGTATATCATTAGAAATGTGTCACAATATAGTTTCATAAACATACATTCGATATGGTTTTGATAAGTGATTGAATGTCAAAATAAAAAATTCAGTTCAATTCAGTTTTTATAAGTTGGGGAGAATAAGCCCTAATAAACATAGAGTTTCCCGTTTGATACATTGATATATTCATTCTAAGTGGAACAAGTCGAACTACTCACTATAAGAATTATTTTTCAACTTTTTTGGTTTCTCCACGAGGTTTAAATTCAGTTCTCATTAATGGATCGAACAAATGTTGGTCGCAGTTTTGATCTCATTAATGTCTCGGCTAGGTGCTCCCTCGAATTCCCGAGGTGGCCGGGTTCGAGAATTATCAACCACATAATGTGGCACTCCTTAGTCCTTACCACTTTTTTGAAAAAAAACATGTGTGAACTCAACAGAATTTTACACAATTTACACTTCGAGCATCTCCATGGTCAAGTGTAAAGTGGTTGTTTGATTGATATGTGTAAATCATGTAAAGTTGTACTTTTAATGAGAAGCAAAGTTATGAGTAATTTAATTAGGTGTTACCAAAAAGCAACAAAATGATTTAATTCTTTGAACTTCTTTCTCCATGATAATTCATGTTACTTACATAACTACGTTGTATAATTCATTAAAAACATTTTACATGGAGTAGCTGTATTTGTTAACTTAGTTGCTTACTTCAAGTTGTTGTTGTCGTTGTCTATTTTAATCTTACATATTGTCCTCATTTTTTTTTGTTTAAAGAAGTTGTTGTCATTTTCTCAAAAAAAAAAAAAAAAGAAGTTGTTGTCATTTTCTTTCTAGTTTTGCTGTCTCTTTCTTTTTATTAATTTTGATTTGAAGACCAACAACAATAGGTCAATAGTAGTTGTGCAAAAATACAAAAAGGTAATAATCAATTAATCATTAATCAATTCCTATATATATAAAAAAATCATTAATCAATTACATCAAAGAAAAGGAAACCAAAACTAACTCTACGAGTGAAACAAGAAGGATTTCGTCCAAGATAATATAAAGAAATAAAAAAGCCAGTTTTCATAGTCCCAATGACGATTTAGCCCCTGAAACACTGTGAGTAACGGTAATATCTCCATCCTTTCACATGAATACACTGTCTCACACATTCTCCCACACACGAGACTTCACTACATCACTTCAATCCAAAAAACAGTAAATCCCAATAGACACAATCCTCTACATATCAAACACTCAACAAACACGCTACACCATAGGCCTACATCATCACACACCCTTAAATAATCATCTCTCACCCTATCGAACGGTCAATTTCTCATCGCACTCAAAATACCACGTACACCTCCCCACACATTATCACTCCCCATCTTTATCCGCCACGTGACATTCTTATTAAAAAAGTAAGGGTGAAAACAGTAATTTCGACGACCGGCGCGGACGTTGACACTCGGTCTTCCTTAGACCGAACATGAAATATTTCATGATCATGGTGGTTAGCCAATTTCCACCTCGATTTTCCCATTCTACCCTTCCCAACACGTCAAAAAGTCACTAATTCACCTTTTAAGCCTTGAGAAAGTTTCATTCATCGTAAATATAATAATTTTAAAATATATACAAAAATTGCGAAGCGCATCTCATATTTGAGATTGGGTATTATTGACAGATGAAAGTTGATTAAGTGCATGTGATTTTCAACTTAAGTTAAGTTAAGTTCAGTTCGATCAGCGCACTCAACTCGTACCTTGTAAACGTAATAAGTTTTGATCCGATATCCATACCGTATTCATTACTATATCATTGAAAAGATCGACTATATAGTTTTATAAACGTACAATAATGATATGGTTTTGAACTTTTGATAAGTGATTGAGTGTCAAACAAATAAACAAAAAGTTCATTTTTTTCTAATTCAGCTCAATAAAACTCAGCTCTATAGAACAAGTCCTGATAACCTTTCGGTGATCAATTATGACATTTCGATAGTCATTATAATCTCGTATATGAAACTAGTTCACACAAATTTTTGGGAAAAAGATACAATCAATCTCCGTTTTTTCAGGCCGGCAAAACAAATTCAATTTTTTCTCCCCACAGTACACACACATTTAAAAAAGAAAAAGTAAAAAGAAATAGTATCGTCATCATCACCAACACACCCCAAACATAAGTCACCAATGTATATGTACTTATGTCCCCTTTTTCCTTCGCTTTGAAAAATCCCTTAGGTGAGAGAAAGTAATACACTACTCTTGTTGGGGGGCTTAGGGGGCACAAGGGTAGAGCTTTAACTTACCTTAGTGAGACCAAACCCAAACACAAAAACAAAAACAAAACAAAAACAAAAGACATTCTTTTTTCTTGTCTTTTTATTTTCTTCTTTTATTTCAAATAAAAGCAACAAATTCAAGGTACATTGTTTCTCACTTACCCTTTTCATCATTCTTCATTTTATAGCTCAATTTGGAACTTTTTTTATTTAGCTAAATTTGGAAACTTTTTTAAAGTAAAAAAATGCAATGCAACGTTAAAAAAAGCTAGAAACTCGGGGGAAATAGATTTTTCTGTTCACATTATAAGATCTTGAATGCTAGATACGATAAGGGTATTTGTTAAATATTTTTAAATATTTTTTTACCGTTATTTTCTACTACTATCTGTTGATGATAATTTAAGTCAGTCACTGTTGTATTGGAAATATTGTTATTTAATGTTAGAGACGTTGGCATTTAATTCATTTGGCATTTTACATTTTACCTATTGGAGGGTTTAGTTTTGGAGAGAGAAAGGAGTAGACTTTAGAGAAACAAAAAACATTTATTTGTTTTTTTTTTGTATTTGTTAAACTACATTGTTGTTGCTTGGCTTGGCAAGAAGTATATAAGTAAGTGGGGTCACATTAATATTTTTCATATAGCTTAGCTTGACCTTAAAGCATACATAGGCTCATAGAGATATATTGCATGCTGTCACGTTTTATGATGATGAGATGAAATGTTATTTTTTTTGTTGTTAAATTTTAAATTTTTAAGGTTAAGTTTGCTTTAGTTTACTTTTGTGATAAAGGGTTTAGCTTGTGACCCAAGATCAAGCATACTATTGTTTTAATCACTTCATTTGCCAACTAACCCATGATTATAACCTACTGTGATCATTTGTTTTGGTTAATGATGCCTAGCTTAGAAAAAAGTGATTAAAGGAGGCTTTTTTAAGCTTTTTTTATTGCATTTGTAGGGGAATAAGATTTTTTGCACTTTTCTTAGCTGTGGTTGCATACTGTTTTTTCACTTTTTAAGGATGAGTGTGCTTTTGCTGAGGGATTAGATGATTTGAGTTGGTGAGGAAAGTGTGAGTCATTGTGCCATTTTGTTTCTTTTTTTTTTCAGGAGGGGGTTTTGAGGGTTGTGCATGTTGTGTTCGGGTGCGGTGTGATGACGGGTTTGTTTAGCGGTTGTTGAGTGGGAGGGAGCATTGGTGCTGAGGAGGAGGAGTTGAAGAACAGAAGAAGTTTGGTAGGCGGAAAGGGGCGATGGCTGGCCGGGAAGAGAAGATCTTGGTGTTGGTGAGGGTGAGACCTCTGAGTGAGAAGGAGATTTCTAAAAGTGAAGTGGCAGATTGGGAATGTATCAATGAAAGCACCATCTTGTACAGGAATAGTCTGCAAGGGCGGTCAGGCCTTCCCACGGCGTATTCATATGGTAAGAATATATCAGCAATGTGTTTATATTCACTTCTTCAATGCATTTCCTTATGGGTAGAAGGCAGGTGTTTGATAATAAAAAGCTCTGATATCTGCAATTCGTTGTTACCCTTTCAATCACCTTGGCTTGGGCTGAAGACTGCTTAGAACCTTTTAGGCATTTCAAATTTTGCATATTGTTCTAGGTCTTGGATCAGATAATTGACTCATTTTGGAAAGGACATTTGATCTAATCTTCTGTTTCAACTATGTCTCTTGATTGGAGAAGTAAGTTTAACCTTCTATTTTTTGTTCTATTTCTCGAGGATAGACAGAGTTTACTCAGGTGACTGCCCAACAAGGCAGGTATATGAGGAAGGAACAAAGGAGATTGTCTTATCTGTTGTTAGTGGCATCAACTGTAAGTACTGGAAAATATACTCTGTATATTTATTTTCCTCTTTCCATTGAGTGATTGTCCTCCCTCCAGCAGCAGTACTTAATACATCACATATGCTGTTGTCTCCTCAGCGAGCGTTTTTGCTTACGGTCAGACAAGCAGTGGAAAAACATATACAATGAACGGAATAACCGAGTATACAGTTGCAGATATATATGACTACATACAAAGGGTAATGATAACCATTAGTTTTAGCTGTTTTTGAGTTGAAGTTATTCAAGCTGTCACTAACATAAGCTTCTGTCGTCTTCCAGCATGAGGAAAGGGCATTTGCCCTGAAGTTTTCAGCCCTTGAGATTTACAATGAGAATGTTAGGGATCTCCTCAGCACAGATAGTACGCCTCTTAGGATATTAGATGATCCTGAGGTAAATTTCATTCTCTCGGATAATACTTGAGTTAGACCTGAATACGCAATGGTAATTTATTTACGTTTCACCAGAAAGGAACTATTGTGGAGAAGCTTACGGAGGAAACTCTAAAGGACTGGGACCATTTAAAGAAACTCATATCTATTTGTGAAGGTAAAGATGGAATTATTTGATGTGCTTCGGGATTTCATCTTCAATTATGTTCGTTTGTGTATTTACCTTTTCAGTCTTCATGAATTGCAGCTCAAAGGCAGATTGGAGAGACTTCCTTGAATGAACAGAGCTCACGATCTCATCAAATTCTCAAACTGGTGTGTCTCGCTTTTGGTCCTAATTGTTGGATCATCATATATACTTTCTTTGAATTGTGGATAATCTCTTATGCCTTGGTTATTGTGGCAGACAATTGAGAGTTCTGCTCGTGAGTTCATTGGCAAGCAAAACTCGAGCACCCTTTCAGCTAGTGTGGTGAGTGGAAAAAAGAGCTTGTTCTTTTATTGTTGTTCAATTCATCAACCCAAAAGGGAAGTCTCAATTGATGCAGTTACTGCACGTTGTTATGGACAAACCCTTCGTTTCTATATATCTGGTCTTGTGCGGTGTACCTTTAGGTTATTAAGTAAAACGGTTTCATTATGGTCATTGCAGTTTTTTATTGATCTGGCTGGAAGCGAGCGTGCATCCCAGGCAATGTCAGCTGGAACACGATTAAAGGAAGGATGCCACATAAATCGTAGTCTGCTGACTCTAGGAAATGTTATTCGCAAATTAAGGTTGTGTTCTGTACTTCAGTACTTGTCACATGCGCTCTGAGCTGTCTCTGTGTTGATAAATTTCTGCCAATTTACTCAACATGGTTCTGCTAAGATATTATTGTTACTTCTTTGAATAGCTACTGGCTACAGATTGTCATGATCATAGTCTTGTTTCTGCAACAAGAGTAGAATTCAAGTCTGACTGTTTTGCCAATCCAGTGCACAACAAACAAGGATTATTTGAGCATGACTGATTATTCATAGCAGGGCGGATCCTTCAGTAGCTATGACCTGGTCCCTAACTTTAATACTATGTTATTTGCCTGCTTTTGAATGCCTGTGATTGAAAAACATGTTAAGGACAGAGACAAGTCTTTGTTTAGTAGCTACGATTACCCTTATGTCTCTAGGAACATGAAACTGTTGACTTAGCCTATGGACTTCCTGCACCATATTGGTCACAATGCTACTAGTGTAACAAACAATTCATTGTTCGTCTTTGGAATATATTGGTGGACCTTCTAACTGGCATTCTCCTTATTTAACTAACTTTTTAATTTATTTGCATTTTATTTGCTTCTATAATGACATCTCCATCAACATTTTTTTTTGGGTGCAGCAAAGGAAGACAGGGTCACATCAACTATAGGGACTCTAAACTGACACGAATTCTGCAGCCCTGCTTGGGAGGCAATGCTAGAACTGCAATTATCTGCACTTTGAGCCCTGCACGTAGCCATGTTGAGCAGTCCAGGAACACATTGTTGTTTGCTAGTTGTGCGAAAGAGGTGACTACAAATGCACAGGTGAATGTTGTCATGTCAGATAAAGCACTGGTTAAACACTTGCAGAAAGAATTGGCTAGATTGGAGAGTGAGCTCAGAAGCCCAGTAGTCCCTACATCATCATCTTGTAATTGTTCATCAACAATCAGAAAGAAGGATCTTCAGATTGAAAAGGTAATGTTGTATAGTGTCCGTCTGTGTGCATCTTGGTCATCTTGTTTCTTCACATAAAGAATTTCACCGTCTTTGCTTCATTTGCCTTTATTTTCTGTAAAGAATTGAAACCATGTCCAAGGCTTATCACTTAACCTTCATCAATTAAATTTCTGAGGAAGTTGGAGTTGTGACTTTCCTCTTTGTAAAGGATTCAGCTTGAGAATTTAAATTTCGTTTGAGTTACATTTTTTGATGTCCTTCATGCCTTATTTTATTTAAGTGTTTTATTGGTCGTGTGAGTCAACATCATGTCGGTGGCCGGTCTTGTGTTCTTGCTGATGATTATAGAAGTTTGCACTTCTTTGTGTCATTGGACAATCATGACTTTGTTACTACAAAAAACACAGCAGTGAAAATTGTTTGGTCAAAGTGGTGGAAACTAATGCTTATACCTGCGACAACCATGGAGGATGACTGGATAAGTCATAATTTGTTTGACGAAACTGTGTCTGTTTGGTCTAGCTGAGTTGTGAGGTTTCTGTTTTTTACTTTTTTATCTTTCCTTTTTTTTTCCTGAGTACACAAGTTTATTATTTGCTAAGGTTTGCTTGTGTCTGCTAGTTCATTTATGATTATCTATAGTAATTTTATGTGAATTCCTTGTTGAATTTTAAACTTCCACAAGCATCTGCTTGTTGAAGGCCTGGAACTTGGAAGGACATTGCTTAAATTCCAAATAAATTCTATGGTACCCAGATGGCGAAGGAGATGCGAGAGCTGACAAAGCAACGTGATCTTGCTCAATCGCGAGTTGAAGATTTACTTCAGTTAATTGGAAATGATCAACCATCGAAAAAGCTGGTAATGTAGGCGTGACATATAATCCATGGAGACTAAAGGCATATTTTATCTTGGTTGAATGACTTTGTTGCTTGTGCCTTTATCAGGAAGGACGAAAATACCGTGGAAAGTGGAAAACAAAAGGCAAATGGGATGATGAAGTTTCAGCTTCTGAGTCAAGTGTCAATGGTTATTATCGTGCAGGTGCCCATGATGGAGAGGGTGAAAGTTCCATTGAGGATCCATCTTCACAAGCGATGGAGAATGAAGAAGAGAGTGTGTCTCCTGATGAACAGTGTAAGGATGTTCGCTGTATTGAGACGGAAGAATCTGGGTCAAACAGCAGACTTCGGTTACATGCATCACCATCTGGTGAAAATGGACAAATGTCAGCTTCAACTACATCTAGTAACGGACATGTGGTTGGTCGTGGAAGCAATACTTATCAAAATGGATTCTCATATGGTATGTTGGAACAGAGGATGCAAGATGTGCAGAGGAGCATTGACTCCCTAGTCAGCCCTGAAAATCCATCACTAGTCATGAATGGTTTTTCTTTTCCTTCTGGAAAGGAAGAGTATTCTGAGAAAACCCCTCCCAGTGAAGTTGAGAAAGACTTTGGTGGAAGACCAGGAGTATTTAGAAAGTTTGCTGTACTGGATTATAATGGAAATTCTGGGATGTTGTCTCGGACTGGCTCTCAATCATCTACAGGAACTGATTTTGGTAATGACTTAAGATCACAGAGTAGCAAAACTATTGCTGACGAAGAGATCCCTAGTGTGCATGCATTTGTTGCCGGTCTCAAGGATGCTAAACTCCAATATGAGAAGCAACTTGTGGAAGGAGAGGTTAGTTCATGCATCCCTCAGTCCTTGTCCTCCTTGCTAATTCTGGTAGTCTCAAGGAAATTCCCACTTCTCTTGTTAAAAGCTAAAGAGATGGCTTGATTCCGAACTTACTACTAAACCCTTAAGTTTTAAATGCATATATATCATACTCCATGCCACTACTACTAAAAGTAAATCGTGGTTTGGAGAGACCAAGAGGGGGAGGGACCCTTTTGTTCCAATTTATCAAGGGTTCTTCCCGATGGGACTTCCACGTAATGTGTCAGAACTCAAAAAATATCATCTTTGATCTGGTATTATATGGTAAAGGTTTCTAGATGAGAAGTTTGCAATTGGACTACCTTAAGCAAGTTGTCTGCAGATATTGCGGGCAGATTTCTCATTTCTTGTTCTGTCATGGAAAATTACGATTCTGTTCCATGTTTGATGTTTGAAGCATGGCGTGTTTAATGATATTAGGATTTTTTCTCCACACCTTGTTTTAGATTCACAGACATCTTTCACTCTTTTTCTCCTGCACTAGGTCCATAGAATATTTGGGACTAAGGGTTGGTTGTTGTTCTTGTTGTTGTTGCTAGGCAAAGACCCTGAGAGATGTGGGCTTGGATCCTATGCTTGATGTAATGGACAATCCTGTGGACTGGACTCTGAAATTTGAGAAGCTGCAACGAGCAATAATTGATCTCTGGCAGACCTGCCATGTTTCGCTGGTTCACAGAACCTACTTCTTCCTTCTCTTCAACGGTGACCCTACAGATTCCATATACCTAGAGGTGGAGCTAAGGAGGCTCACCTTCCTCAAAGATACATTTTCTCAAGGCAACCATACTGTGGAAGGTGGACGCATTATCACTTTGGCTTCAAGGTAAGTTATATTTATGATGCTTAATACCTGTACAAACAGCCCCTTTTTCCCCCCATTTCTAGTGCTGTCTTGCTGGCTGCCTGGCTGTACCATTACTGACTTCCTGGATTTCTGGGGATAATGTTTTCTGGAAAAATGTAGGAATTGCTCTTCCGTTGAAGTTAAATGATCTGTGCGTGCTTGGCCACTGAAAACCTCTGATGTAATAGTCCTTTGTGATGTGAAAATAGCTCACTGTTATTAATTTGATGATTTGTTTGCCCGTAAAACAGTGAGAAGGCACTTCGAAGAGAGAGGGAGACGCTGAGCAAGTTGATCAACAAGAGGTTCTCAGGGGAGGAAAGGAAGAAGCTCTACGAAAAGTGGGGCGTTAGGTTGGACACCAAACGTAGGCGACTACAGCTCATCTCCCGGTTGTGGGCAAGCACAGAGGACATGGACAATGTCTTAGACAGTGCTGTTACCGTTGGCAAACTAATTAAGTTCTCAGAGCAGGGACGTGCAGTAAAAGGGATGTTTGGGCTAAGCTTCTCGGCCCCGAGCATGAGGAGGAGATCATATGGCTGGATAAACAGCAAAACATCCATTCTATGATATCTTAGCCCTCCAAAATCAAGACAGATTCACATCACAGGGGAGGCATTCGTTCCACATTGTAGTAGAACAACGTTGCATTGATTAGTCATTGTACATGTGTGGTAAGTTTATATTATTATCTTTAGGGTATAGGTTAGATTGCTTCTGCATCACTTGTCCATGCGTTGTGTTTCATTTTCCCTATTAGTGTTTGTAATTCACTCAGATTGCTCAGAAAACATCTTTGTTCAGCGTCTTCCACTCACCATTACACCACAGTCGATCAAACTTCACTATAGTACAATCAACAACTACAATGTCAACTGAGTTCTAAAGGTAATTTTTTTCTTTGTCCAAGTTCTAGTCTACAAGATGCCACTGATAGAAGAATGTTAGGTGAATAGGTGTGTGAATTTTATTGGTTGCTTAAACACCAATTCACTGATATGTCACTATTCAGTACTAATTCGTTCGTTTATAACATGCAAGGAATCAATTCCTCCTTATCTCTATCACATTACTTAATTACTCATCTGTCTTTTTACTCTCTTGATCCCTTGGTGAAGGGGAGTATCTTTGAAGTAAATATATATCTATGGTAACAATAGAATATCAGTTCCAAGACTAATATATATCAGATATCCTATAATCCAGAGATTACTCCCTCCCTGAATAAACATGAGATTTCCCTTCAAAAATCCCTTCTACCACAAAGATAAGGGCGTTCCTGATTCTCCTCACCATGGGGGAATTCCTCAACTCAGTAATTGTAACCAGCAAAATGATGCCTCTGTTGTAGTTCCAATTTCAGCGCACCATAGTGTTTCTCATACTTCACTACCTCCTACAGGATATCCGATCAACAACTACAGCAACAGCATCAATCATCCAAACATCGTTGCGCCTCCCTTTGCTTATCCATACACAGTTCAGCAAGGTGCTAACTCACAACCCAAGTTAAAGCAGGAAGATTTATTTTCATCTACAATGCATGATTACTACTTTGAAGAGAACACTTCCATGGTCTGTGTATCACCAGTCATTGTATGAAGGGTCACTTTTGAACGTTTCAAAGTCTTTTTTTAAACACAACCATTGTGAATCCGTCTGATACAATACTTGATAGTTTATATTTTTCTTTGAGTTTTCTTGATATAGTTTTTGTTTTTGTTTTCGTTTGATCCTTTCTAGACGACCCCGAATGATTGGTGATTAAGGTCATGCTGTTCTTGTTGTTTAAGCCTGCTGATGATGAAGTGGTTTGGTGTAGATGATCATGAGTTAAAGAAGGGTCCAGAGTGGGAAATCAATGCGGGGAACAACATGAACATGAAAGGTCATCAACGAGCAGGGAACATAAAGGTTGCCAATGGTGCTAATCACTGTGCTTCGGCCATCACTATACCACAAAATGGTCGATTTGTTCTAAATGCCGGGGGTAATTACAATGCAGGTGATCTCCAAGAGAGTGGTACCATTGAATTTGGCAACGTTCGTTGATCTTGTTCATCCAATCTACATACACATTGCTCACCGCGGCTGCATGTATATTTGCAATGTAGTTCTGTTTTACTTTGTTACTCATTATCAAAGTTACAAAGATCACCCTGATATGATGTTACTAGCTAGTTCTATATATAAAATCAACGATGATGAAATGTAAAATTAACAACGTGATCTTGACTAGAGTATCTAATGCAAATTTTGCCAATCAATTGTCAGAAAAATTACCGGTTTCTCTGTATAAATTCTCCTACGACTGTGATGTTTAAGGAGTTTGGCTAAGTAGTGAATACTAAGTCTGCAAGGGAACGTAGATTCATGATATACAAAATCGAGTTTTCACTTTCATTGCAGACTCTTGATTTCAAAATAAACAGTAATCACACGAACAGATAATCGACGCTTATAAGACTCAGCTAGTGACACCATTGCACATAGATAGAATCATAGAAGTTTCAATACAGATAATCCTTGGACCATATTTCTAGTTTCGTTGAGTGTTTGTACAATTGTACTAATTTCTACGGAAGTACTAGTTAATTGAAATTGTCTGTGTACGTTCCTGGCGTGAGGGACGCACTAAAGGTGTAAAATCGCTATGTTCCAATTCATTTGACTAAGTAATGGATAGGCCCCTAGTCCTAATTAGGGACCAAAAACAGCTAAACAGTACAAAAAAGTTCGATGAAGAAGAGACAGATGAAGCACTAAGACAAATGTATCCTGCCAATTTCTGTCAAGTCAGGCAGTCAGCTGAACTCTCAGTTAACAGAATAATTATTGCAAGTAAAGGACATGTACATACACTTAGATGTACCTGTGTACAAGTTTAAGCTTCAACAAAATGTCATGTTTATATCGTTCATTTGTTCATGAGGTGACCTCACTAGAAAGTCTTTTTTGGATGATAAATCATGGCAATTGGCATCCATCCAAGTTTCGACAGTTATTAGTGGAGAGGTGGGGGAAAGCATCGCCGAGTACGCCGACCAATGCAAGACTAGAACGAAGCTGATTCCTTGACTTGTTTTACGATCAGAATTGATCTATGGTGGCTTGCTACTCGCATTATTTACAGAAGGTACGAGGATATGTTCAAAGTTTGACAGTGACGTCCAAATTGTGGAACTAGAAGATTATATCTCTCGTTAATGCAAGGACAAACGGGTTAAACTCGGAAACAACCTCCATGTACATTTTCTTCAACATGGGGTATATCCTAACTCCGATCACCCTCACTGAATGAGGATTATATTCGATTGTTGTTTTTGTTGTTGTTAATGCAAAGTGCTCATTTGATATGTGAAGGTGAGTTCATCATGATTTTGAGTGCTGATCGACCATTTCAGATAGTGAAATCTAGAAATATATACTTAGCTTAAACCAATAATGGATCATTACTATATCTTTCTGACGCAACTGATTAAAGCCTTGAACCTTATATATATTGTGGATTGTGGATCTAAACAGTAAACAAGTTTCATTATTGTGTACTGGTTGATGTACGTGTGCCCACTGGATTATTGGAAAAGGGAGGTGGTAGCTGAGCAAATTTATCAACATTGTGTGCCTATTGTTAGAAAGAACTAATAAATAGAAATAGCAACGTCGGACTTATCTTGAACATATGGAATCTTTTTATTGTCTAATTGCGTGAAATATATTTCATACATGTACCGTCAATAGTCCACATCTCTGTATAGAAATAACACTAAAATGACTAAATGAGAATTTTTGACCCTAATTTATCAGTTAGAAATCTGTTTCTCCGTATTATAAATCAACTTTTTCGAATCAAGTTGCAAGTTTAAGCTCTTATCAAACAGAATTTCATGCACTTGCATCTAGCAGAAGCAACATTTCCTTATCCCCTTTTCTTGAGGAATCAAGTTGATCATAGTAATGTTTACTACAAGTTCTTTGAATGTGAACCACTTATTCTTCTCTGCTGGTACACTAGGAGACACATGAGCCAATAAAAATATAAGTTGAGCCAGAATATATATCAATTATCCAAAAAGTTAACTCATTTTCATTTTAAATGAATTTAGAGGCTCCCAAAATTGCGTTGTCCTACTATAAAAGGAAGGACTACCACATCAAAATAGGCACTGCCAATAAGTTCATATCATACATTACAAGACCCTCCAAATTTTAACCAATTAACACTACCATATGGAATATCCTGCAGCAGCTCCAACTCAAGGATACCCTCCTTACTACCCTCCACCATGCTATCCTCCTCCCACTAGCCACCACATGCCGCCTCCCGGTTGCGCTCCTTACGCTTCTTACTATTCATGGTCCTTCCCTACACCTTACAACGCTTTCCCTGGAAGTGTTTTTAACTCCGGGGGTAACACTAATGGCTCTGGCACACAGACTAATGGGGACGTCAAAGTAGGGAACAGCAAGACCAAGACGGGGGGTGTTGATATTGCAAGCATGGGAGGAAATCATAACTAAGGTCATGGCCAGCAGTAGCCGGGAAGGGGAACATATGTGGCTAATCTCAACTCTTGTATGCTTAATCTTTGAATAAATCCTTTAACCACAGCTCGTGATCGATCAACTTACATGTTAGAAAGAATTTAAGAAATAGTTATATGTGTTGCTGTTTTACGTTTGCTGTCTGTTTTCCCTTTTTTCTACACCTTTTGAGTGTGATCATGATCACTCTCTTGGCAATATAATTAGTACTATGAGTGTGACAAATATATTTGTAGTCTCCTCAACAATATGATTGTAGTTCTTTCCAAAGAAAAAAAAAACAATATGATTGGAGTATATGGTAGCTATCTGATCTCTGCTATAACCAAATTTTATGTATTGTCTAGATCATTACGACTACATACCAATAATTGGTTTTTCATTTATGTGGTAGAGGCTTAAATTGTATTACCAGTCTGATCATTGTATACATCTACTGATCATCTACATCACTTCACTAAAGCAGTGACACAAGAGAGCGAGCATCATATGCTAGACTGAGACTAGCTACAGTATGTTGTTTACTACGGCACTTTCTTCCATCTACATAATCACTGCCTCAATTACTGGTCCTCATGGGCAAAGAACACAAGAAAACACCTAATTAAACTGAAACCAGCTGGTTATCTTCCAGAACAATAATGAGAAATATGGTTGGCCTCCTTCCTTTTCACGTGTCCATCACAACCATTTTCCTTTGAACAACCCGAAACAGCTAGCTAGTTCTGCTTCCATCACTAGTTATCCTTGGTATATTTCCTTGGGGGCCAAGCAGCAATATCCCAATTGCAGGAAATGTAACCAATTTTGGCTTTAACGTTAATGGATTTGGCACCCAAACAACTGGAGATGTCAATAAAGTTAGTAACTACAGCAACAACCATTGAGTGTTAGCATGTGAAATGATTTCTAAACCCATTATGATTTGCCTTAGCTGCATATTCTGTTTCGTCGAATCGCCAAAACTAGTAATCGTGGCCTTGTTACCTTCATAGTGCATATAGGTCCATAGAAATGTTTTTTTCTTTTAGACAATGGATGAACGACCAGTATACCTGGCAACCTAATCCAGTAGCTAATCGGAGGAAGCTCTCGTCTTCTAGCTTTGACGACTAGATTATATTATGAGCTTCCACCACCTAGAAGTGGTTCACTCCTGTTGTTCAAGTCTTTAATTAAGATCATGTAGTATATATGTACATATTTTGACTCTATATCCTCCATGGGTCTTCCTGTTACTACAAAGTTTTGGCACAAAAGGGAATTTAGTTACTTCTATTGACTCAGAAGTCAGAATGCCTTCAATTCATTTTAGCATATTCTAAGTAAAATCGATGAGGCTCGGAAACAACTCTCTCTTTTCTTAAACAGGGGTGAGGTTGTGTACATCCTGACCCCAAGCACCCCCATTGATTGGGGATTTACACTCGGTTGTTGTTGTTGTAAGTAAAATTGATGAGGATCATCAGGGAGAATCACCGCACATGTATCCATGCCAACTTACCAAGTCCACATCGATGAAAGACTTCTGGTACCGTTATTCTTGCTTATCAGAAGAAGTGGTGTGCACTATGAGATCGATTATTTACTGGATGCACGAGAAATCGAGAATATATACTTGGGTTGAAATACTCGTTGAATTAAGCATGACCTTTAGATTTTTTCAACGAGATTCAGTACCATTTCAAACATATACTTCGGCAGCTGGCACCTTCCTAATTGATTGTCAATAACAGATCGAAAAACTTACTAGCACATTATCCATCGTGCATAATAGACAATTAAACAGAAAACTAACCCAACAGAATATCAAAGATTAGAAGCTTATTCCTTGTTGATCAAAGAGAATAATGGATTGGAAATTCACCATCATGGAGACTCTTTTGCTAGTGGTAATTGAACAAATGCAAAGATGGAAAATGACCTCCTATTCTTATTCTTACCCAGTGCTTTGGCACTTGCACCTATATATTCTACCAGAAAATATTTGTGAACCCGGGGTCAATAATGACTAACGGGGAGGTCACTAATGACCGGGTTACTAATGACCCAGTCTCATATATGAAAGGGGTTCACACAAGTTTTTGTGATATTCTACCATGATCACTAGCTATCTCCAAGTATATGCTTTTCAGCTTTTGTTCAAGCAGATTCTCTGAACTTGACTAGATAGTTTGCTACTGCATATGTTCTATATAACACCTCCCTTAACTAAATTCTCTAGCAGCCATAATTCTAAGGCTCCAAACCCACCTCAAAGATCACAAGAGACTAATCATTGTCATTTGTCTTAAGTCAACTTCAGTATTTTTGATTGATCATGGGTTTGCTAGATAATCTTGTTCATAATCTTCACTCACCTACTGATCATCACCCACCATCTCCTCCACATTCTCATTCTTCTTTCAGAAAAAACCGACACATTTCACACCCGCCTCCGCCAGTCCCCCCCTTCCCTGGACATCCTCCAACTGCTTGTGCTCACGGGTCATTTGGTTATCCCACTAGCGGCTACTACAATTCTGGAGGAAATGTCAATGGGTCTGGTATACAGAAGAATGGAGATGTCAAGATTGGTAATCGCAGCTCAACATCTGGACTAATCAATATAGGCAACATTGCTGAAGGTGGTCTAGTAGGCACCTTGGGGCTTTAATAATATAGTAGTATACAAACACAGTCCTAGCTTCCTTATTATGCTGTAATGCCTGTCCATGTACAACTTCAATAAAGCACTGAATTCCTTGTTATACTTCTAAATGCATGTAAGTTATGTGTAATAACTTTTATACTAAACTCTGAAGTGAGGAAATCTGAAAGAAAACGAAAGGTGCATTTTGTTTCTGGAAATACGCTTTGCGCAAGAATTAGGCAGCACAGAGACTATAACTAAGATATTTGGTGTTCACATATATAATTAGATGTATGTTTCTGCCGATATGGATTTCACTGGTTGAGCATCTGCCAATAGTTGAATGGACAAACATATGCGCATGTTCGTTGCTTCTTTGTTTGAAGCAGTGAAATTGCAAGCTCGAATGGAAGTAGCTATCTCAACATGACATCTTATTAAAGTTTAGACTACAAGGTACATACATTCTTCAATAATAAACCAAAAATAAGTCTCTTCCATAGCCATTAATCACATCATTAGGGCCTTCAAACATGAAAAAGAAAATTCCCAAATCCTTTTTAACCTCAATAATAAGGATGCATCAACAACCATCTATATTCAGATTTCCATTTACTAAAATTATTTTCTTAGTATTTGTAGTCCTTGACAAACATTCCCTCCTTGGCGGCCTCAGACTCACCCTCACCGGTGTACTTGCCAAGCTGAGCAAGAGAGTTAGCCTTGGCACGGGTCAAGAGGGTATCTTGGGCGGCTGTGACGTTCTCAGTCCTTCCTCCCCATGTCTTCAAGCAGGTGTTTTGGAGAGCTCTGGCGTAGGAGAAAGACACGTGCCATGGGTGCGGCCCCTTTTGGTTCATGGCATTCAAGTTCTCAGTAGCTTCGACTTCAGATTGTCCACCGGACAAGAACTGCACGCCAAAATCACGTTTTACTTTTAATTTCACGATACAACTGTGCCAGACTCACATCTATCCATTTTCCAAATTCATCAAATATGTGTTATCAAAATTATCAGATCATTTTACTGTCATATAATCTAGGTAAGATGGACAACATTTCAGCAAACGTCGACAAAAATAGTAATTCGAGAAGGGTATGGGCACTTGCCATGATTCCAGGGACTGCAGGGGGGACTCTGCTGTAGAGGAGCTTGAGGGTGTAGTCAGAAACTTGTTCTGCGGTGGCCCTGTCCTTGCACTCAGCACCAGGGGTAACCATGCTAGGCTTGAGAAGGATACCTTCAAACAAGACATTGTTCTCTGCCAAGTAGTAAAACACTTCTGCCCAAACCTTCTGGGCAACCTCAAATGTCCTGTCAATTCCATGTTCACCATCTAGCAGGATCTCTGGCTCAACAATTGGAACCAATCCATTGTCCTGTTAACATTTCCCATGTTTAGAACACTGAAGGAGTTTTGGAACATGACACAATCTCAAGTCTCAAGATCTGTTAAACAGATTAATATTGTTCCTGATTTTGTATGAACATACCTGGGTGATAGCAGCATAGCGGGCAAGACCCCAGGCAGCTTCCTTCACTGCCAAGGCAGATGGGCCGTTGGGAATGCTCACAACAGTACGCCTGCATATTTGGAGGAGGAAAATTGCGTTTATTTTTCGAAAGTTATTATGGCGAATTCAATTTAACAAACAAGAAAGATCATGTATCTACCATTTGGCAAAGCGGGCACCCTGCTGGTAGTACGCAGCAGAGCGGGAAGCCAAACCATCCAGTCCTTGGCACCATGACTCGTCGTTTGATCCAGCAAGTGGCACCAAACCCTGCATTTCATGTCTCAATCAATATCGATATCTGAAACTTAATGAATAGAAAAGCATGTAAGGGGAAGCTAGACATGTATACAATAGATGTGAATTGACTAACCTTGTCAACTTTGATACCAGGAACAATGCCCTGTGCATTGAGGACGTCAACTATCTTTTTGCCATCTACGGTAGATTGGTAGAGAGTCTCCTCAAAGAGGATAGCACCAGAGATGTAATTGCCCAGGCCAGGGGCACTCACAAGAAGGGTACGGTAGGCTTGACGGTTGGCCTCAGTGTTCTCAAGCCCGATGGAGTCCAGACGTTTCCCACAAGTAGCGTTGGACTCGTCCATGGCCAAAATACCACGGCCAGGACTTGCCACAGTTTTCTGCATTCACCCACCATGTACACATCAACCATCAGAAAACAGTAACTGAAACTTCCTACAAACTGAGGTCCTTCCATGATGAGATAATTAGACTTTCTAGCTTCTCCTATTGATCTACTTCAGCATTTTCGCAAGACTCAAATCAATTTCTCAGACTAGGCAATGTGAATTTTGAGAAATTATAGCTAGCACCTGTTAGTACACCACTCATTAACTAAACCAAATAGTACAACAACAACAACCGAGTGTAATCCCCATTCAATGGGGGTGCTCGGGGAACTTTATAACAGGACAGGGCATGATTGAGTTTTTACCACTATACCAGTTGACAAGTAGTTATGATTATCTAAACGAAGCGTAGGTGTGAGTAAGATTAGATGTTTTTGTTAGTCTATTTTGTAATTAGGTGCAGTGAACTTGTTGCAGAAAAACTCTACATTATCCTGACTATTGAGTTTAGCAACAAGTGACAGCAAATTAGAGTAAGGCCTAAATCTCTCTAACTAAATCAAAGTTCAAACAATTATCATCATGTTTGGTGTTCCGATGTGGTTGATTAAAGTAAATAGCTCGAGAATGAAGTTTAACGTACCGCGGTCTTGACAAGCTCATCTGCATAGGAGCTGGCAGCACGGACAGTGAAAGAGCGAGCTGCAGAAGGGCATTTTACAACTGAAGGAAGGCGGATAAGCTGCCCCTTGGCGAAGTCAGACTTGTCAAGCACTGCAGGAGAGGTCTTAAAGAGAGATGCAGCAACCATTTTGACACTGTTATATTGTATGCTCAAGAGGCAGATAGACTCAAACTTCAAAAGATTTGCAAACAAAGCTAAGCAAGCAGCTCAGTGTAAGTCTTATCTCCTCTTGTCAAGCTCTACCACACAGGTAGTGTTAGTCAGTAGTGCAAATTTATAACTGTATGTTTCCCGCATGTTATCAGAGAGATGGCTTGCATGAGGCTCTCATGCCTTGGCCTATCATGGCTAGCCATATGGATGATAACTCCTGCTTACTTGGCAAATCGTGGGCTCAGTGGATGGGCTATGATTGTTGTCCACCTCAGGAAAAGATATATTACTGAAAATAAACCATGGGACAAGAAATATCAGTGAATTTCCTCCATGCAGTGCTTTTGTTATGTCTGTGAAAGCTCGAAAGGTGAATATGAGGCTATGATTCTTCGCTGGTTGTCTTTTAGCATATCATGAGTTTGACGGTTTTGGTTAATCTTAGGAATTTGAGGGGCTGGTTAAATCACTCAATCAACGGTCACTTTGCTACCATTTTCAATCAGAGACCCACTGTCATTGCAACGTGGGTTAATCATGTACGTTAATCAGGATTGTGGACCGCCATGACTAGGATCCAGGTCCATGCATTTGTCTTTAATACAAGTTAAACATTGAGACTACCAGAAATCCAGAATCGTTGGTTTAGATGCCCACAGAATTGAAACCCCAGTGCAAAATAGCTCCTGAATGATCAATGCTCAGTATACGGCATGTCCCCTTGTAGGATGATCTTGCTGGAATATACTAATCGAAATGCTACAGTTTGGTTGATGTAAAGGGGTTTTTTCTTTGACTCGAGGTAAGAAAAAGTTAGGGAAATCTCCTCCCGAGATGAACCCCTAACTTGTCAGCCATTAGAATAGGCTGATGAGGTTTATGAATTACTGCATAACTCGAAAGACATCACGTTGCATACAAAGAAAAACACTTCCGAAAATACAAACAAATCTGAATTTCTGGTATTCTCATACCCCTCCAGAGTTTGAAGATGGGTTAACCTAGATAAATACAACACATGCTTGAATAGCATAAACATCAAAGTTATAGGCTTATAGCCCATATCATCATCCAGTCTTTGGACAATTCCACAAAAAGGGTATACAGGTACTCTAATCTAAGAACATATATGAGTTCTACTACAAAATCTCAGCTGTAAAAGTAATGAACACATCACTGACATTGTTAGCAACATTTCTAGGAGGCAGGTCATTTACCAGAGCAAAGAAAACTAACTAGCACATATTCCCAATGAAAGACAGAAAACAAGCCAACAGAGTTAGATCACCCGCCATACCAATGTGCAAAAGGGGAGAATGTGAATCCCGTCAGCGGTGGACATGAAAACCAGAGAACTTCAGAACATGACAGGGTTTCCTAGGTAAATTGTGTCAGAGATAGGTGATCAACACCGGAAATGAGATCGTCAACAGATATACTGTTTGAATCTTTCGACACTGTTGAAGTATCAGTAGTGGACTGGACTAAAACAGTTGTCTCATCAGTGGCTTTGTTCAGTAACTGTGTAAAATCATCTTGCTCATCAGATGTTCCCAGATCCCACACTCTGAAGATCTCGTCAATCGGAGGCTCCCTATCATCAATTATCTCCAATTCCAAAGCAGAGCCAAGTTTATCAACTGTTGGAGTATCCTCGCTGTATAATGGTCGGAAGACATTCTGAACATGTTTTCCTCTCTTCACCCTACCTTTCCCATTCCCCAGTTGAACGCCCTCATCATCATCTCCTCTTAAGAGTGCCCACTCGGCATCTCCGTCTTGATTATCAAGGAAATACGTATCATCCAAGAACAACTCATCCAACTCATCTTCTTCACCAGATGATCTACCAAACAGTTCATATGTCTGATCTCGAGCAAGATAGGATTCCTCATCCATTGGTTGTCTAACGGTATCAGGTGCAGAGGAATCTTCTGGTCCTGCTTGGGCACTGAGTATCTCCAACAAAACATCTTTTACAGAAGTCCAGTCAGTATTAGAAGTATCCATGGTTGTGTTAAGACATGACTCAGCCCAGGATTCTTGCAAGGAGAGTTCTGTCTCTTCACTCAGGTCAGAGTTCAGATACTCCAGAAGATTTGGAAAAATAAGATCCTCATCCATGTCAGCATCAACCAAGGCCATGGCTACAATGTCAAGCTGGTCAAAGAACTTTAACTTTGAAATGGTTACTTCTGGAATTTTAATCAAACTCAGACTTGATAAATCCGGCAGAGAACAATCAATTGATACAATGAGATCACAGCCTTTAAAGGGCGATAAAAAAAGTCACATCCTCAGAAGTTCATATCAAGCACAAGACAGCATGTAGGCACATCCTACTCACCAGGTCCAGATATAAGCAAAACATTCAGGTACAGCAACACTGATGAATTATACAGATAAAGACTACAGAATTCAAGCTTGACACCTTCGCTTTACAAACCATATCTACTATAAAACATTAACATCACATAGCTTACCATTTCCTCTAAAAACAACGAAGACTATCTCTATTCATTTTATGTTTACATCACTTAGCAGTCTCATGCTCCTATTGCGCCATGGTGAAAGAATGGGATAGAAAGCCCTTTCACTCACAGTGACAACTAACAAGATATCTGCATATCACTACATCACTTTTGCTCTGACTTACAAGATAAAGCCCCTAAAGTGATCATCTGAAAGACAACAACACAAGCTAAAACCTGATTGATTGTTTTCATGATCAAATTTACGGAATTCAGCCAACGAGCCGAGGAATACAAAGTTACAAACCAGCACAACTAATAAAAAACACAAGCTAAGCTGGAAAATCTCATAAACACTACACTTCAATTCAAACACTAAACCATCCCTAGGTTCGACCGAATACGATACAAATCAAACAGTAAACCTTAGGAAACCATCAGTCTCCAAGAATGTCCAAAACTGACACCTCAATACCCAAGAAGGTGCTTTCACTACAAATTCTACAATCATCAAACATAAAGTTATGATCTTTCCAAGTTACAACATTTTTTTTGAACAACATTCCAAATTCAAATATATATAAAGCTATGATCTTTCCAACTTACAAGTCACAACATTCAAATACATATATAAAGTTAAGATCTTTCCAAGTCACAACATTCAAATACATATAAAGTTATGATCTTTCCAACTTATACAGAATTGCTGAACCAATAAAGAACATAACCCATCAAGCTGTCAGTCACATAAACATGATAAACACAACACTATACCAAAAATCAACTATGGTGAACTTATATCACATCAACATCATCAAAAACAAAACACTATACCAAATGATCAAGTTCTCACCAGCAAAACAAAACCAAGAACTTACTCTCTAGTGCAACTATTTTAGTTAACTGAAAAATAAAGATAACAAAAAGGTCAAAGCTTTCTTACACATAAGTTAAAGACCATACAATCATCTTACACTAATGACAAAATAAAAACATGGGTATTTAAATTTGAAGGAAAATATGAAGTGGGTAAGCATTAATTACCTTTAATTTGAAGTTTACTATGAAACCCAGAAAGATTTTGTTTTCCTTTTTGTTTTATCTCAGGGGGGTTATGTATATGAGTGTGTCGGGGTAGAACCAGAAGAAAATGGAGGAAAGAAAAAGAAAAAGTAAGTAAACGGAAATGGAAAAGACTCAGAGAAGAAGGAAAATTAGATATGTTTTGGGTGAGATTTTTCTTACTGTGAGTCAGCAGGGTTTAAAGGTCTTTCTGCTTCGAGAAAAGATTTTAAGAAGAAAAAAGAGAAACTCCGTTGCCGGGACTCGAACCCGGGTCTCTCGGGTGAGAGCCGAGTATCCTGACCAGCTAGACTACAACGGATTTGTGGTGATTGTAGATTGTTATACTATATGAACGTAGATATTTACTTTCTTCTTTTTGTCAACAAAAACATACGGATAATCTTCAAAACTATAAGGGTGCGACTTTTTTGCGAAAAGGCTGTCAAAAGATCTAAATCGATCAACGATAATGAAGTTGTTCAAAAGAGTTTGTTATTTACCATATAATCTTTGTTATCGAATGTTTTATGATTTTTAAAATTTACCGTTTATATATGTTTGATCTTAATTGTAGATGTCATATGGTCTAGTATTAATGAGGATGTGAAGTAAAGAAGGGAATATAGTTACACCGTGTTTATTACATGGGATTGGGACAAGGATAAGTGGAAAACTAATGAATAATGATCCCTCTCATAATACCTCTCCCTCTATATAGGATTAGAAGCGCTGGGATTAAGAGTCCAATAATCTCCATCTATATTCCTCTCTCCATCCCTCTAACCAAAAAAAGAGACTACTAAAAAAATGACCTATAATCCCAATTACATCGACATAATCCCCTCTACCAAACGAGCTCTCAAGGCCTTGCTTTGATTTCGGCTTTTAGCCTTTTAGAATGCAAAGGTAGCGAGCTAGCCCGAGTTAGTAAATACAGAAAGGCTATGTTTCACAGGCTCGAATTTGGACCCGTGCAAGCAGTTCGCTTGCACGGGCCCCAATTCGGAAAGGGCCCTTTTTTTGGTTTCTGGAACGATAACTATACTATTGTACAGCCCAATACCATATTGTAACATAGAGACCAGTGGTTGGAGTATCATTTTCCTACCGCATAGGTTGGGCGTTCGAAACCAGTACTTCGCATGTTGCCTAATTTTTTATTACCAGACTTGCCACTGATATTTTGGGGGCCCTTGACATGGTGTCGCACAGGGCCCCAAAATATTGGGTACGGCCCTGATGTTTCAATTCTGCTGTTGTTGTTGCCTCTATATACATTCGACTCATGTGATTTGCATTCAAATTTAATCACGGGGAAAAAATAAAGTAAGTCAACACGTACACTCAACAAACGCAGTTCGGCGGATTTCATAGAGGAGGAGACTGAAAATTGATAATCCGTTAATATTGCTAAATTTCTGAAATTGATTATTCACTTTTTAGAACCAAAATTATTATGCTCCGTAAATTTGTATGCGCTTAATTAGTACTCCGTACGTAAATTTACTGTTCCTACATACGGAATGATCGATGCTCTCGTGATTACTCCAAAGTCCAAACACTAGTAAGAGGTATGTAATTCAAGATCAAAGTTACAAACTTAATTACAACCTTAAGGTTGTGATGTTCAAATCTTTTGATTCCTTAAGACGTCAAATAATCAAATACAATTGCCTGTATATGCATGCTAGTATGCTACGATCGATTTGATGTGTATATAAACATTTTACATTAGACGCACAGTATATATATATCGAGTGTATACATATATTTCCATCTATCCCATAAAAATCTTCTTGATTCGATCATGGTCCGTCATTAGGTTTCCTAACCTTATCACTAGAGCATAATGTAGCACCCATTGTTTGGTCATTAACGTAATGGCTTGGAGCGGAGTTGCGCCAGAAGCCCTTGGGCATGCAATCCTCCAAAGCTTTGACGTTGAATCCACTTCGAGCTTGGATGGATTGTGGTGCCAAAACCGCCACTTGATCGTCATTCTTAAAATTCGAGCCTCCTAGTGTCCTCGCCGCAGACGAGAGAGTAATAATGTTTAGTGGATTGAGGAGAAGGAAGAGAAGGAGCAGTGGTATAGCCATGAGAGGAAGATATGCTTTGGTAAAATTTCTTATACGTGCCTAGCTAGAGTACGTTATGAGAGTCAAAGTTTGTTTCAACACATTTTAAGAGGAAAAAAAAGGGGACAAAGCTAAGGGGCCTTAAATAGACTTGTGATGAGCTACAACTTACAACAAAACAACAGCTCATTTCTTGACATGCATGCTACTGCATGAGCAAGTGCTACGTAACTTGATAATCGTCAACTAGTACGTTAGAGGCAAGATTACTCTCCTTTTCGCTTTTGACAACGTGGACAAGATCTTGCCCGTGCCTTACATAACTTTGCCATGTATTGCCACTTCCTCCCTAGTACACTTGCCAGTTGCCACTTGGTCAACGCCAAGGGATAATCTTTACCCGTCAAACCTATAAATTGGACCAAACATAAACGGTTGGCTTACTTAAGATGGGTTCTGTTGGTTTGTAAAGACCTTAACTGAAACATTTTTTTCACATTTTTATAGCGCATTAGACTTTGACGTGCTATTCGAAAATTCGAGCAATTTTTTTTCTTGAAACTTTACTGTAATTCTGGAATTAATAAGACATGAATAGTAATCAGAATAATAAATTTGGTCAAAATTAAGTTGTTACAAGCTTATGAGATTCTATCTTAAAATTAATTGACAATGGGTGAAAGACATCCATTCAATTATATACATATACACATCAAGACCAATACAAACTACCAATGCGAGACAATATATTTTCACAATGAACAGAAAAAAATCCCGATCGAATTAAATTTGATTATAATTTGCAGTGAATTCGTCAAAGAAAAATGAAACCAAGATATATGATCCTGGTTGGAATGAGATATTTCAATGACTATAATGACACCTGGTGGATTGTAATTGGACCACTTGGAACAATCAGCTCACCAGCTTGCATTGCCTCCTTAATCTGCTGAGGCAGCTTCAAGCCTTCAAATGTCAAATATGCAACCTGGTATTTCAGTGGACATGTGTTACTTCACTTACTCGCTGACTTGTCAAAGAATCTTATTGGGAGTTGATTTCACAGGTGAGTATCTTTGGGCTGGCAATTGGCAAAGTGAAGCCTAACACGCGTACAGGATCATGTAATTAAGTCCAGCAAAGTATGATCAAATTGATGAATTGATCATGTGAGTTTGTGAATGAACTCGGGCAGCCTTATTAATGGCTTGACTTTAAGGAGATTCGTGTTGATGGAGATGGGTATAGTGACCGAGATACAAGTTATAAGAAGAATGAAATGACGTGTGAATGATATTAGCTTAGCTTAGCATACTATAACAGGATAAGATTCTCCGCAAAATCACAAACGATCGAAGATGCTGAAATTAAAATTGCTTACTAAGTGCATCTACTAAGGTATGGAGTAAGAGAATTGCAAAATATAATGACTTTCCAATACTCGAACAAACAATTACCAGTTCGATTTCTAATATAAAAAAACTTTTAACAGTGATCTAGAAGAATGCACAACAATGTCAAGTTGGTTGGTGAAAAGATGAGTGATGTAACATATGAGGTATTATTGGTATCCGGATTAGATTACTCTCAAAGAAAAAAAATACTTTAAATTGGAGAGGACTCATTCATTCTTTATCATTATTATAAGATTCACAATTCTATCGTAAGCTAAAATATACTACTATTTGTGTAAAGAGAGACACTGGTCGGTGAGAATCGTGGGTTGTAATCTTCGTTCTTAGCTCACTGCCATCGAATTGAAATAAGGATCGGACTTTGTCCTTATCAAGCTTGAACTTGAGTTGTGATAACAAATGCGCATTGAGAAGTTACGGATGACATTAACTATTGACTTGGATGCAAAGATTAATTATGTGAATATAGCAAATGGTTGACAATTGTTTTTTCAAAATTAAGCATTGCTCATAATTTTGAACTAGAATAAGTAAATTCTTAAAATTTGAGTGCTTCTCACTTTCTCAGCACAGGTTGCTGCCATATACAGTACCATAGAACTAGACAAACTCACAATGACTAATTGTGAACTATGAGAAAAACTAACATTGAATAATCCTCACATTACCACAAGGAGGAGAATTGTCCCAGCTCATAAAAAGGGGGATCATAAGAAGCTTCATGTATCAGCCTCTTCCTTCTTGGCGTCACACACAAGATGAGAGGCTCTGGTATACACTTCTTATACTGTAGGTTAAACGAAAAGAAAGGTAAAAACTAAAGGTTACACTTATCAAACTATAGTGAATATAAAGACTATGTACAAATTGCTTGATTGGTATCATTTGCCAGTTAAAGTGGACTTGGATTAGCAGTGAAGTATGCTAAGGCCCCAACCAATGGGGCATTAATGTAGGTTGTAGGCTCAGACTTTCTATAATCAGCCCGATTATCGTCGTACACATCATCCTGTCCCGGACCACCAACCACCGCTCCAACATGTACATTTAGGTTGGGTGCCGACGAGTTATAATATGAGGTCCCTTCTTTACAAGCCATGGGTTGAGGATGATCCTTAATAGAAGGCAAGGATGAACCTCTATGATGAATTCTTTGGGGGTACTTTTGACTGTACCCTACCATGTAGGACATGCCCATAGGATTCTCACCCAAAATGTAGTTAACCTGCCTTTGGGCGATCTTCCGGAGGGAGGCAGGCCCTACTTCAACGCTCCCACAGTTGACAGTTTGCGACGATTTTTCGAGGTAATTAGCATAGACTAGCAAGAGGAAGGTGATCGATGTGGCGTGTTGGAGGTTGCTTCCTCCCGGTTTGTAGATTAATCCTCCAGGGGAGTACTCAATGTGGGAGGCAGAGGACTCTGGAATTAGACTGCACATGAAACTATCTGCTGATGATTTGTATAGTTGAAGTGTGTACAAGCTTCCTTCTAACGCTTCCTGTCATGCAGAAAGTTAAAGTTTGTTATACATAGCAACAAGTAGTACATTGGTGAATACGAGTTATGTACGCCGATGATCATAATTTCAGTTTCATATACTCCCTGATCTCCGAGCACCCCTATTGTCTGGGGATTACACTCGGTTGTTGCATGTTGTTCTTGTTGTTGTTGTACTAGAGTTATTGTTTTATGTTGCAGCATGTTCATTGATCAAAGAATATTTGAAGTACTTTACAGGCTAAGGGAAGAAACTGTTGGCAACCTTGGATACTAAAACGTTCAGTCCAGCATGTTTATTGTCCCATCCAAACTCATTTATATTATCATCAGCACCAAGAGTATGACCATTGCTTTCTATGAAGTTAAGATATGACTCATCTTGAGTAGCTCTTCTCAGCCATGCAGCTCCCCACAGTAGCTCATCCTGCCAACATTTGTAAGATAAGTCAGTGCTCAAAGACAAAATTGGCAGTTAGGATTCAGGGGGGAGGAAAATATTGGACCATTTTCTGATAACAGTATTTTGCAATCAATTCTTGGACTAATAATGAAGATCTTTGGTCCCACCTGAAATTAAGTATGTCATTGTATACCACTTTAATTGACTAGGTTAATCAACATTACTGTAACAGCACTTAATTTACTGTTAGATTTTGCTAACTGGGGACAAACTTTAGTAAATGTACACTTACCTGATATCCATCAAAGTCACAGTAGTAAGGGCAGACCCCGTCCCTAATATCAGAATTGTCACTATAAGCACCTCTGTAATTATCTGCATATTCGAATACTTTGATAGCATTTCTCAACAAGGTGTCTGCATATCCGGGATCAGCTGATCGAAACGCCATAGAAGCGGCTGCCAGCGCCGCTGCAGTCTCACCAGCGACATCCGAAGCAGGGCTCGGAGCATCAACTGTATAGACTGTCCTTTTTGTGTCCATGTCTTCTGGCCTCTCCCAACAATTATGGTCACTAATGGGATCACCTACCTATGTATTACATATCAAACAAAAAGACCAACATCAGAATTTTGGTTACCTAGAAATGGTAACTCACAAAAGAAAGCATTGATCTTGAAAAATAGACCGCAAAGTAACCAGAAATACGGTTTCAACTCAAATCAATCGGACTATAGGTGGAGTGTGCTGTGTGCATTTTTAATTGTCTTAAATGCGTGTAACATCAACTTAATTGACCAATAGTATTATTTATTTTTCTAACCAATACCACTATAAGTGAACGGATTCTCAAAAAAGAAATATCAAATGGCATTTGACAATTGACATCAAGCAATCACTATTCACTAACAAGAACAATTAATACCAAACGTGCAACATAGCCATAAAAGACTTGAGGCTAGGAAGACAATGCACTAAGAAAGGAAAAGGTCGGCATGATTATATTCATAAGCAATGCTTTTATTAGGACGTCAATTTAATTTCCATCAACACATTCAATGCATAGAAGACTTGACAAAACAATAAGTGACAAAATTATACTCCGTATGAGCTAACCTTTAATCACCCGAGTCCCGAGAGGGCCACGAAACATCGACTCAGAAAGATGTGGGGTTAAATAGAGGATTCCTCTATAAGTCACTTAAATTATGTCCCATTCTTTGTGTTAAATTTACATCCTACGTGAGAAGAATAGGTCCATGACTTGATTTTCCTTGAACTTGAAATTGGATGGAGTTTACTAGGAGTATCATTTGTATGGGCAATGCCTTAACTTCTGTGCATTGTTTTTGGCCTTTAACACGTCTACGTAGGAATCAAAATTGTTGACAACTCATTTTTTTTTAAAGTTCAGTCGTAGGTTCGTCGCCCCCACGACACTCTTCCGACACTCGATCACTTCGTTTTCTACGATCGAGCGAGTAAAATGTAGAATTCATAAACTTAAGTAAACGTACTTATTTACCTATGTAGGAAAACTAAATAGTAACAATTTACAACGTGCGTGGAGATTGGTAGTTAAGTTGTTGCGGCCAACTGGCCTGCTTAAGGCTAAGATTATACCAAAGATTTACAGTTTTACTTGACAATTGACACAACAAAAAGAGGCTACAACCCACAGGTTTCAATTTTATCCTCCTGGCTCCTGGTAAGTGTGTGTATTATAAGCACTGCCAAATTAGAAATTGAGAATTTGGTCTCTAATCAACCAATTTCAATAGCAAATTGGGATAGATTATGGTGAGCAAACTTAGCTGAAAAGAGTATTTGTCATCAGTTCAATAAGCTAGCTAGTTCAGTTTCCTACCGGCTTTTCTAACACCTGTTCGCTCCACACCGAATACTACCTAACAGTTACACAATTCCCAAGAAAAATTATAGAATGGGACTTGTCATACGTCTTAAAGTTGCACTGTAATAAGGATTGTAAACGTGATAACTAACATATATAAGACGGTGTAACCGTGATAACTAACATGAGGCAGAAGGAAGTTGAGTATTGAAGTTACCTGCACGTAGATTCTGTTGGGGTGGGCAATGGTCTTAAGGAGATAATCAGTGGACCATTTAATAGCAACCAAAGAGTTCCTATACTCACTTGGTGGCATGTACCGTCCAAATTCCACGACACTCCAAGCAAGCATTGTGGTAGTAAATGCCATAGGAAAATTGAACTTGATATTGTCACCAGCATCATAATATCCGCCAGTGAGGTCTACGCCACGCTCGGCACCGTCTCCGAGGCCGGAATGGCTTCGCCACCCAACCCTTTGGTCATTAGGCAAGTAGCCTGACCTTTGGCCCTCAAAAAATAGTATTGATTTAGTTAGTGCTTCATTGTAGTCATGGTATGAAAGTGCACAATTTGGTAGTCCTAGGACAAGTAGCAGTAGAAAATAAAGGCTTAGACTGAAGTGAGGTGAAGAGGGCTTCATTATTCTTTTTGGGTTGTGTGTTATGTTTCCCTCTTCGTTCCCTCGTGTCTTCGGTTTAGTTGGTTAGTTTTTTGTTTTTTGGGAGGGCTTAGCTTGTTGGTTGGGGAGTTGGGGGGTGGGTGGCTTTATATTGGAGGGTATTGCGTGTACCTTTTAAGATGGGTTTAATTTCAAGTTTATTTTTTACTCCTCTTCCATTAGGAACATCACGAGGGCGGGAGCTAAGAGAGGTGGAGGGAGTTGGAATAGCCGACAACAAGGGTAATGTAATTTACAAGCTCACATGCATAGCAAGATGTGAGTCACAAAGCTTTGATAAAAATTGCAAGGCTAATAGTGTATATATGTAGGTCCATTATCAATTACAGTATCAACCAAAAGTGAAGGGAGGTAGAGTAGTGCTTGTACTTGTGTGCATCTTTACTCCTCCACTCCCAATTCTCAACTATAGCCTATAGGTGTGCTTCCGTGCTTGGCTTCTTGCTACCGCAGTACCACTTAGGCACTTATTATAGTCCTTCATAGTTGCACTTGCACTACTCAATTTGTTAATTTCATCTCTAACTCAATTCTTTAACTCTTCTGGTTTTGTTCAAGTTAACGATTGAATGTATTTAATCACTTGTAGTATCTGATGAACAATACATCCTCCGATCCATTCGAAGTTCTTTTTGAATCTGATAGTCAAAATCATATCAATAGGTGACTAGATAGGTGTGTAAAAAAACTTAAACGTGTACAAACATGTATGGTATACAATTTCGACATGTAAATACAACAAAAACCAAGTGTAAATCCCTATCGAATAGGGGTGCCCGGGGGTCGGGATGTACGCAACCTTACCCATATTTAAGAAAATAAGAAGTATCGACATGTAAATATATCTTCAAATGTTGGTATGTGATATGCAATCCAAACAAACTACCACGTATGTTATTCAACAATAGTATGTGACGTCGCTGACAATGGCATCATGACAAACGTAACTGAAAATGGCCATGACCATGACATAGAACTCTTCGTTATCCTCAAACATTTAGCACAGCAGATTCTTCGATCTTTGATTATTCATGAATTCTATCGCATACTGGCCTAGGAGAAGGGCATAATATCGACCGAAAATTGGCCTTCAAATAGCACCTGATCACTCCTTAGTGCACACTAGTTTACATATCAAACAATAATTGTACATTTGTACCTTGTAGCCGTTCGTACCAATTATCAAGTCTATAACTTTACGTCTCCATTGCCTTTTCTATTGAAAGCAATAAGTTGATCAAGAAATAATAGAATAAAATATATTCCAATCTAGTCTTTATAAACAGTATATCTCCAATAAATGAGAGTATAAACTGTTGAAGATGTGATATGTCCTTTATGCCTGGTCACAAATGTTCCCATTATGGTAATTGTTTACGTGCTAAACAGAACCAAATTAAGACGAACACAACATAAAAGAAAAGGAAAGGCTTGAAAGAGAAGGCCACTGTTGCTTGGTTGATAACACATTTTTCTAGAAATGTGAGGGCAGTGCGTAAACAGAGCGCCCTGTTTTTTTTCCTTCTCACTGTTGTGCTTTTATCTGCAGGGAGCAAAAATTGTAAATAGTAATCTTATATGGTTGATAACAAAAAGAGCACTTGATAAATCTGTTTCATATATGAGATCGGGTTATTGATAACAGAAATTGTCGACTAATTACCCATCGGTGGTCATTACTCATTAGTGACCCTCTGTTACGTTTGTCATTACTCTTAATGACACATCTCCTATATAAACGTGTGCACATAAATATAATTTTTCTGTAAAAGAGAGATTTGTTACTGATTCTTTTCATGGAATTCCACCTATAAATTTGCAGCTTTGACATATTTGTGAAGTTCCGGATTAATACTGTTGGCTGTCACTAAAGTTTGTTTACGCCATATAACTTATAAGGATGCTGGACCTTATCATTAGCCGAACCAATTCGAGGCATTTGAAAGAGGGAAGGAAAGGGGAGAAATGAGGAACTAATCCCCTCTCAGATAAGCAAATGCCCCTAGTGAGTTGTGACTACTGACTACTGACTAGTGAGGCTTTACCACTATAACAACCCTAATTAGTTAGGAGTAAAATATTAGCCTTAACCTTGTCTGCGCCATTTGGATAAGTTAAACAATATGCGTGTACGATTCGTGTCTGCATTTCTTTAAAACCGCTTTGGTGAAAGAGGCCAAATGCTAAAAGCAGAAAATGCCATTTTACTGCTGAAGGATATAATTGACATCATGATTGAACGAGGAGTAAAACACTCCTGGTTACTTATGATAAGTCTTGTGAATCAATAGCGGCTGCACGTGAATCGCAAGTTGCCACAGTAGTTTAGACTTCGTAAGCATTAGTTTCAGAGTCCTCAGATTAACAGCAACATCGCCTACTAACTACAAAATGGTCTAAATGGATAAAACACATGAACCAAGAAATGGAATATTGAGAAATGATTCATCCTTCCGAGATTCAGTATCTTCTGTTACAAACTTACAAATGCTTTGTTTACTGTATTTATACAAAGTTGGGTTCATCCTGGCCACAAGCCCCTCATTAAATAGGGATTATACTCGATTGTTGTTGTACTGTATTTACAAAGTTTTGAGCCATTGGATTCCACATATTAGTCCGTTCAAACTTCAAAGCTGAGAAGGTTAATGTGACCACTGACAGCAACTCAGTAAGAGCTCTTGCAGTAAAAAGAAAAGAACTAATTAATCCGTCAGCTTTGTGGAAGCTAAGGAAACATGAAAGCTGGGCCATATTTCTTCGCAATTTGTCAGTATTACGCTCTGAGAATCAACTGCAAAACTTGGATCACACTTAATATGTTTGCCAAGCAAATATTCTACTTTTTACACTTTTTCACTTCTTTAAGGTATACCCTATATGCATGTGAGTCTTGAACCATATGATCTGCAGTCTGCACATACCACACTCCATTCTCTTTCTTTTCCTCCCTCACGTATGTAGGGAGAAACACAATATACCAGCACAATTCAGTTGGCACCTACATGCTCTTTTTGGCCTTTTAAGCTGGATTGTCTCGAAATATTATTCGATATGAAAATTGGTAGCTTAGGATTTGCGGATGTCTCAAGTAAGAATCCTCCAGGAGAAAGAACGCTTTCAACTGTCCTGACTGAAGAGTGACGTATGATACTGTAACCCACTTTCTTCTGAGCTTTTTGGTTTGTCCGTCCTCAAATAGTTTTTTGGCAATTTCTTATGGTAGTTGATTGGACCATTTTGGACGGCCAGTCGGCCACGAATATAGCTAGTAAGCATTGCACTAATTTGAGGACTTGAAAATGCACTAATTGGATGGTGTCTTGTTGTTTTTTCCCTTTCTTTTACCAAATTACTCGTATGATCCCTTGGGTGTTTGGCCTTGTTAGATCAGTGGAGGCATATAGCTCATTTTGAAAGAAAACAAAATTATAACAATCAACTGTGTATATTAGAACTTATCAGTATGAAGGTATGTATATTAGGATCAACCCAATTCGCATATGGGAAAATTAATATTTTACTAGTATCATAATTTTCTTGTAAAGGACTAATGAGCTCTTTGACCAAAACACATATATTCTTTCAACTCTCAATGACATGTTTCTCAAACTTCTAAAATACAACTAAGAAATCCAACCCAATGAAATACAGAAATAGCGTCATTAGTTCCAAAATAACTACCATCTCCGTCTAAGATTCATAGCTCTCAGTAGCAGAGGGCTGCTAGCCTGCTACAACAAAACATGGTACAACTGAACATCAAGAAAACCTTGAAACAAAATAATCAGTACCTTCTGGGATAGCGGTCTATGGGATAGCGGTCTAAGTATCTCGCAGAAGGGCATTCAAAAGCCAGATGTCCACGCCCTCCACACATTTGGCAAATCACAGGGGTCATGCATTCCCTGCTGGTATGACCCAACTGTTGACAGTTCCTGCACACGACATCACGATAACCACCACTCCTGCGAATAGCACCCCTTCTTCCTGCCAAAACATCTGACTTAGGGCATTCTCTCGCCATGTGTCCCGACACATTACACAGGTTACAGACTGGTTCGTTAGTGCAGTCTCGAGCCAGGTGCCCTGGTTTCCTACAGTTGTTGCAGGCCTTGTCGTTGGTGCAATCTACAGCCAGGTGGCCTATCTTGTAACAGTTGTTGCACAACATTACTTCACCAGGGGGAAGTGGGGGAGTATGGCAGTCTCGGGCATGGTGACCTGCCTTCCCACACCTGTGGCAGATGCCCTCATTGGGGCAACTGCCAGCAGTGTGGCCAGGCTCTCGACAGTTCCAACAGAGCGATTTAGTGGTGCATTCCTGGGCAATGTGCCTGAAGTAACACAACAGAAATCATATGATATACATCAGTTCCAATTCGCTAGTGCTCCAAATCATGTACTAATTTAAGGACGTGCATTGTGATGTTCCCCCAATGAGACGAGAATTTCATCCACTACTTAAGACATCCTGTGAACCCATATGGAAGGTTCTTCCCTTAATGCATGAAAGCAAAGAAAGGAAAGACCAAAACTTCTTGGAGGAATGTTTCAAACATGCCAACTAAATGAACACAGATGGTAAACCCAGTATCCTACAGTGACCCCACAACCACCACCACCAAGAGAGAGATAATATTGATAAACACCCAGAGGAGGGGGCAGTAAGTAGGGGGGGAAGAGAGACAAAATTTTGTCACACAACTAGAGAATATAGTAAACTTAAGAGGGGAATAGGAGAAAACTTGGAAATACATCCTCACTAATCACAAAAAAAGAGAAACATAACCAAAACAGAAATGTAATGACCTTGCAAATACAATATTTAAGAAGTACCCTTACCCAGGAAGACCACAGCCATGGCATATACCCACATTAGGACATTCTCTAGCAAAATGGCCTGGACGCTTGCAATTCTTGCATAGATCGTTCCTGTTCAAACAAGAGAAACAAAGAAATTACATCATCAGTGCACAATATTAGTTGTCAATTAGTAATTCTTTTTCCCCATTTTTTAAAAAGAATTTCCTTTCACATTGGGTCAGGTCATACTATCTTAGTCAAAGAATAAGTATAGATTGTTCTACCAAATGAAAGGCCAGACAACAATTAACTGCATTAAACACATAAAACAGTTCTATATATCATAATGAGTCTGATGCATTTGATCTTAGCTTCACACGTGTCTGCACATAAGCCAGGGATAATATCTTGCTCGCCTCAGATCCCTTTCCTTTGGTTTGTGCACTAGTGCTTGATGTCTTAAAGGTTTTGTTTTGATGACAAAATAAACACACACGCGCGCACACACACACACACACACAAAGAACATTATATGCAACTCATGATACATCAGTTGACATTCTCCAAATGGTTTGACAAGTTCTACTTTCTCCTTCACTTTTCTATACTTCAGCTTATCTTCCATAATCATCCTTCAAGTTCATTAAAAAAATCAACTATTCACATCCTAAGGCCATAGGTTATCCACCACATTTCTGAGCCTCCAGCGCATATTTGTTAGTGTATCAGTACCAGTCCCTTGCCAGGCTTCTCAACTTCCAGCAGGCTGACACCTCATCGCTTACTTCCTAGGGCAAGGTTCCATAACTCAGCCCATAGTCACTACTTCAGAACTTCATCAAATTAGTTATCCACACTTACACTACCTGACACAGAGGAATCTCTTGTCGCCACAAACATTTATGGGTACATGATCCAATATTCTATTACCATAGGAGGGAATTTATTGACCAGTGTTGCATAAGCAGATAAACTCATTGACTGTGAAACTCATGTCTGTGACAGGTTGTTCTTTTCATACATTAAGTATCATAACCATTGAACATACATGCATATATATTCAGAAAGTCAGAAGTATCACAAATCATACAGTATACACCCAACAAAATTTACAAGTGCATTTACAAATGACAAAAAAACTAAGACCATCAAAGAGTTGAGATGAATCAGATGATAGAATCCCCTTTCAGAAACTAGAGCTGACAGGAATCAATATCTAAAGGGCACAGCCACAAAACTAGTTCCCTATAAAGGAACTCAGGAAGGAAGCAAGGCAAAGTTAAGCATCCTCCAATGGGTATATTGTCACGAATTCACGATACTTTAAAGGCATGAAAATTGTTGGCGCCCATCACATCATACACCTTTCACATTGAACCAGCACACTCTAACCCACAAATGAATCATCTTATCAAAAGTTTCTCTAAAGTCGTTTAAGCAACAAATAAAAAAGTCAGTAAATGGATCAATTAATAGGAGTACATAAATCACTTTTTCAGAATGCTTGGGAAAACCTTCAGACATGGGAAAAAGTAAAATAAAAAAAAACAATTAAGAACTTTTCCTCGCGAGTAAGATTTCTATCAGGGGTCTCTGTAAACAAGAAAATAATAACAGGTAGCGGGAAAAACAATGTAAGCCTATCACCATAAATCGAGAAAGAAACCACGTCATGAAGAATGAAAATAACGTTAAAAACAGAATATACAGACTTGAAACCCTCATCATCAAACAAGCAAAGGGAATTTTCCCAGTGACAACTTATAAGATCACACAAAAAACATAAACTGCAAATCAACAACAATAGAAGGAAAATCACAATCTCCATGATAGTCTATCACATACATGAGTGCCATCCATCCAAAAACAGTTGCAAAGAAAGGGGAAGGAACACCCGCATGGCAAGCAAGTCAAGCAAAAAGCCACAAGCTCAAGCAGAAAAGGAATACACAAGATAGAAACCAGAAACCTGTAACCTCGAGGGTCTCTCGTATACGGTGCACTACGATAAGAAGGGCGGTCACTACGGATCTTACGATCCACAGGGACAGGACTCTTGCTCCTGCTCCGGCTCCGGCCTCGGCCTCGGCTCCGACTAGGACTCCTGCTCCTACTCATGCTTCTGCTCTCTGTGCTCATTCTCAATACCTTCCTGATCAACACTACTTCAATAACAGCCAACTCCTCACTGCCACCAACAAGCTTCAGCCTTATCCCTGCTCACACACAGCATCACACCCAATGCCACACCCATGAGAGACAATCAAACCCCTTGCTTTCTCCAAGACCAACAAACACGAAAACACCAAACCTGGTAAATCCATGCCTAACTATGAACAAAGCAAACCACCAGACTACCACCTGCTCATACATAACTACCATGCAGGTTACAGAACCTACATCCACAAATACTTTTCACCACAACATCCAGGGAAAGTAAATAGAAGAAAAAAAATCATCAGCTTAAGCAGCTTGGGCATCAATCCTTGAATTTGGATGAATTGACGACTAAACGTACCCAACCCCTCTACTTTCAAATTCACATGGCTTGTTCGACGAGTGATCAAAATAAGAATTCAAAAAGGCTCCAACCAATACAACATATATACATACATGCATAACCACCCCCACAACCCCTTCAAAAGGCGCTTGAGCCACAGGGCTACAAGATTACAACAACCATCAATCCACCACCCACCCACACCACCACCACTTACAAATTCCATTGCCATTGCTGGTGACAGAGGAGTTTAATAACGTCAACATTTCAAAAAGAAAAAACAGAACTGAGTAGAATATCATCAATTAGTTAAGTCCCTATGCATTGCACCAGGTGTATCAACCAACACAATACCGAACACATAAATTAATAATCTATAAGGGAGACAAGATTATATTTGCAATGACTTTCACCAAATGTACATGAGTTATACATTGGAATATCACATCATATCATATCATATCATATGATCCTTGTCTCTCTAAAATGAATGCTAGTTATAAGCCGTAAGGAAAACTCCCAAACTGAACCAAGAGCACGTGCAATGGTTAGCCTGTGAGTACACTAGTACAGGCACAATGGTGGGAGATTTTTCAAGTTGCTTGAAGATGCCACGTCAACTTTAAGCAACTTCGGAAATCTTGTGCAATGGAAAGCTAAGTCCTCGGAAAATAAAGTATTTGACGATAAAGAAAACATAAACATGTAAGCGGTAAAAGTCATTGTCGGTTACATAAGCTAGAAGAGAGATAGCAAAAAAATGGTACGATTATTGTTAGTCTAAGCAAAGCAACATTGTGAGAAGTTGCTAGCGCAAGTATGTTTTTTCGCCTAGAATCAATCCCCGCCCGCCCAAGCAACTTGTATAGTCCATGTGCAATGGTAAGCCACCTTCCAGCAAGTGCCACATAGGATCAAAGCAATGTCCAAACCATAAGACACGGTCGCTCTACGTTGCCTTGACCCTAGCTGGCACTTGCTTGAAGCTTGCTTACCATTGTATATAAAACAACCCGAAGTTGCTTGGGGGTAGAAATCTAGGCAAGCAAACAAGTTGCTATCCAATCTCCTCCTATGTTGCTTAGAACCTTATGAAAAAAAAGTTTATTGTTTTTCCCAAACTTTTCTATCTATCAATCTATCTCTCTCATAAGTTTGTTTGTTTAGTAAGGCCCCAACATTTCCACATTATTCTTTCTCCTTTTTATAGTCTTCATACAAATAAATCACTATGGTAGAAAGGTACGTAGTTAGTAAATTGACAGTCTATCGACTCTAATAATAATATTACTAATTAAAATGAATATATGCCACGCAAAATTAGAGGCACGCAAGATTAGATAAAGATTATTAGGCAATAAATTGATAAGCAGCAATAAGAGAGAGAGGGGGGGAGAGAGAAAGGAGTTTACCGGAGGAAAGAAATCTGAAAGTGAATGAAGGGTGAATTATGTTACGGTGGGACTGGGACTTCTCGTCGTCAGGGGCGTGCGTGCGCCTTTTCTTTTTATATTTATGTGTTTAGTTGGGTTCGTTTGGGTGTTGTTAGGTTAGGACTTGAGAGTCAGTATATTGTGCGTCGTGTGTCGCGACTCTACGTGCACCACGTTCCGTTCCGGCAACTGAATTTAAGTTTCTGACGGCATAAAGAGTGTTTGATTTTAATTTATTTTTTTTTTTGTTAAACTTATATAAAGTGTTCAATTGAGTTCATTTAGTTTATGTTTGACATTTGTTTTCAAATTTTCATCTCAATTTAAGGATTTCAATTCATTCTAGCAAGATTAATGGGAATTTTTATTGGAATCTAATTTTCAAATCAGTTCTTACTTTAGATAAAAAGTCTAGCGGGCACAAACGTCCATGTATAAGGTGTAAAGAAAATTGGGGATATGAGGTTATGGTCTGTCTTCATTTGTCAAGCTTCCAAAGCTCTCTTCTGTTTAAATTATCTCGAATGATTGGGATATGATCACTAGATCTACTCTCGTACAAGATAATAACAGCAAGTCTTAGGTACACCGGGTGTATCGGTACACCCTGTAAATTTATAACTAATTACAAAGGGACTGATTAATGGCATTAAAAATGTGACTAATGATAAATGTAGTAATACTAGTTATAAATTCACAAGGTGTACCCGTACATCCAGTGTACCTAAGAATTATAGAAATAATATACTAGCCGCGTATACAAATTCAAAAATTGGGGGAAATATTGGAAGTTAAGAACTGAAAACCATACAATATCATATACTATGTCTTGCTAAGTTCAAATATAAGTGGAAGTTCTTTATAAAAGAAAGTTTATCATTCCTCAGCTTTCCCTAAATATGAGAATATCTTTTATATATAGTTTTTGATTTGACTTTGGTAGAGCCCCTTTGATTTACTTTTACCATTGTAATTATATGTTGTTTGTTTTCGACATGGCGACTAATCATCTATTTCGCGTGGTAATAATGTGAGCCGTAGTGTGTTATTTGTGTTGTATCATGTGTAGTTGGTGGAGTCACTTGTGTTGTTTCTTATCTTTCTCCTCATGTATTGTGAAATTGAAGCGTAATCGCGTAATAGCTTATGAATTTGTACATCACTTTGCCTCAATTTGTTCTTTTTTTTTTCCTACGGTGCAGTATTATCCATATAATCATCTTATATTCCTAATTTCCTATTAATATAGTTTAGCGGAGAAAATTAGGCTTTAGAAATTAGAAAAGGGATGCTGACTGCAGAGGTTTGCTTTGAGGGTTGTCATCTCGTATATATAATATATATTAGTGGTGATCACCTATCCATCTCAAACTACTACAATACAATTGATACCTTGATAAATAATGGTTATTTCAAATTTCTAAAAGGTTAGACTAATTATGCAAACAAATCATAAGACAAACAATGGATCACATCATGAATAAAGACATATCTTGGTTCCAGATTTTAAATATTTTTGAGTTGAACACATACATTTTTATTTTTTGAAATTAAGAAGATGAGATATTGATCACTTAATACCATATTTTTGGTAGATTTGAATCATATTTCAAAAGTTATCGCAATCTAATATGATTGGAAAATGGACATAAACAAAACACAAAAAAAAAAAAACAAATATCAAGAGTAATAAATGGCAAGATATTGTAATATTACCAAATCCATTATCATCTGGATATATTACACGTTTTTCTTTCTATTTCCTTATTTGACAATTTCAATTGTGCTTATATAAATGCAATGGAAGTTCATGTAGCTTACATTTACAAGCTAATTACTCCATCCCTTCCAACTTTCCAAGAGCTACCGGTAATTAGATCATTCTTATGAGCTTATTTAAGGGGTTAAGAGGTTATTGTAATGGTTTTATGTGGGTCATTTCGAAAACAATCTCCCAATTTTTGAGGTAAGGCTGCTTGCCTGCGTATACCAGACCTTCTTAGAATCTCATCCGCGATGAAATTATATTGGGTTGTTGTTGTTGTTGTTGTTGTTGTTGTTGTTGTTGTTGTTGTTGTGAGCTTACTTTATTCTCAAAAAAAAAAAAAAAATTGTGAATTCCATGCTTGGTAGATGAAGTTTTCAATTTTTCACCTACTAGGCTTAGGGTAAGTTTATCCCTACAACTCACTTGCAACTATTTACAAATTTCTATGCATGCCACATTAGTTTACACCCCACTTATAACTCTATTTTCACTACCACATATCCCTACAACTTTTTTTTTTTTGATAATTGGGGATGGAGAGATTTTCATTAATAGAATAGCCATACGGCATCTACATCGGAAAACACCCTAGAACATACTAAATCAACTATACTAATACAAAATTTATCA